>VYXC01003419.1:377398-474686 GCA_013397175.1 Platysteira castanea
GCCGGGAGGGATCTTCCCGGCCTCCCTCTCTCTCGGCAGGAGCGCTGGAGGCAGCGTTAAGATGGCTCTGTCGTGGGGCGTGCGGGCCGTGCCGCTTCCCTGCTTCGTTGCGGTGCTTATAATGAGCTGGGTTGTAGTTACCTGCCGTCCCTGTGGGGTGGAGCTCCATTTTGACTGCCTTCCCCTATACGTGCTGACATCTGTGCTTTTGACCCACCTGTTGCATCCCTCTCCCCTTCTCGCCCTGGTGCCAGAACGAGATAGATGAGCTGAGGACAGAGATGGATGAGATGAGGGACAGTTTCTTTGAGGAGGATGCTTGTCAGCTTCAAGAAATGCGCCATGAACTGGAGCGAGCCAACAAGAACTGCCGGATCCTTCAGTACCGGCTGCGCAAGGCTGAGCGCAAGAGGCTCCGCTACGCCCAGACCGGCGAGATTGACAACGAGCTCATACGCAGCATGGAGCAGGACCTCAAGGTACAGACGTGAGCAGGTGTCAAGGGCAAGGGAGCGTCTCAGATGGAGACACAGCCATGCTCTTGGTCCTCATGACTCAGGAGTTTCCATCCATTCCACTGTGCACACAGTGCAGCTCATAGAATAACAATGGCCAAGGCATTCTTGGTGATAGGAGCCCTTGTATGTAGATAGGCTATTTTCAGCTTCAGTCCTATCATTTTTTATAAAGGTAATGTTCAAGGAGTAACTCAAACTCAGATTAGGAGCTAAAGTTTTTGGACCCTTTATGATGAATGCAAAACATATCCTTCCACTGCAAACCAACCAACCTTGTCAAACAGCCCCACTGGCTTCGAGGGGATTATATCACTCTTTAGTGAAAGATTTTAATGGACAAGCAGATTGAATACTTGCAGTCACAACACTAAATCCTCACTCTGTTGCTGTCAGTAAAAAACTGCTGTTATGTTCAATGAATCCAGGGTTTTTCACATCCACCTGAAACCTTAGACAAACCCATCAAATTTCAGTGTGTCATCAACTGCACTTCATCCATAGGATCTGAATGAGACACAGCCCATTGCTGAGGAAAAGTTTCAGTCCTTGTTTAAAGATTGTCATTGGTGAGATACCCATCATCTCAATTTTTGATTGGTTCAATTACAGACAGGAAACACCTTTCTTGACATAGCTGGAAGTTTAATTTCTGCTTCCATTCACTAGACGTTGAAAGACTCCTTCTGAACCAGGACACCTAAACACTTTTCAGTTGACTGGTCTCCCAGTCAACTGACCTTTTCTCATGGAAGTGCAGACCTCTGTATAGCAAATGTGAGCTTATTGGCCACACTTCTGCCTAGGGCTCTAGTCACCCATGGCACATGGACTCTGTGGACTGCAGTTTAAATTGTAAATTTAATACATAATTACGAACAAGGTGACTTTTTAACTTCTTTCTGGTAAGTGTGATGGATTGAGAGTATGTCATTCCCACAACTGGTTTGGATCATTTTTTCTGAAAGTTTTGCAGCTTGTCATCATTATTATTAAAATTTCTATTTGATAATCCTTTTTTGTGCATATTCAAAACCCATGTTTCCTGTTGTGCCTGTGACAGTTCTATAAATACAGCTGCCCAGGTGGTTCTTGGCCAAATAGAGTCTTCCTGGCCAGAAGGAAAATCACCCCCTTTTCATGGGGATTTCTGTTCAAAACAAAGGATATTTTGCACACTCAGAAAGATGCTTAGGTGACCAGTTGAGATAGACACATTTGCAGGCAGAATTTGAACATGGACCTTCATGTCCCAAGTGAATGTTGTGATTTTGGTTTATAGAGCTGGCTTCTTTATTGGCTGAATGTTACTTTTACAGCAAGTCACATACATGCAGGCTGGGGAGGGAATTGTTGAGGGCACCTCTGCTGAAGTTCTTGTCTGCCTATATAGGAGATAGAAGCTAAGGCCTTGGATTGAGCTGGACAAAGAGCTCGCTTTAATTAGCATTTCTCCCATGTGTTTGCCAATATGACTGACTCTTTGGAAAGAAGCAGTGTTCCTGCAGAGTGTTCTCACCGTTCACGAATGTGTTCTGCTTTGGAGTGCACTGAATGCCCAGTGCCAAATTTCTGCCTAATAGAATTCTGGGTGCTGGCTAACCATAATTATAATTCATGTGCGGTTTTCTGTAGTGTTTCCATATCCTCTTCTGAAGAATGACTGTCCAGATTGACACTGTTCATTTTGCATTGTTCATTTCGCAATGTATTAGGGAACTTGATCCTTCAGAGATACAGTCTTGCAAATAGCTGTAGTAAAATGTGTCTTGCATATGCCTGTATTAAAATGTATCTTGCAAAAGTGAGTCCCATTTCCCATGTGATGTAGAATGCTCTGTATTATTTCCTGCATTAGTAGCTATTCCACCATATTTAGTGTCAAAAAGCCAGCTACCACTAATGATACTACAATTTGGTTTTATTTACTGATCCAGACTGTATCTATAGACTGAAGACAGGTTCTGCTAGGGTGCTGTTTTATATATCCCCCATGATTTTCCATTTACTTTGGTTGGACAACCAGATGAGCAGTTTATTACTAAGTGTAGGAAAAGACATCAAACTAAAGCCCTGTGGTGTGTTTCTCAGCTCATTCTGCAGTCTCTTTGGAGCATGGTTATAATTGAAATTCCCCTCCACTCGCTCCTTCTGTTGGGCATTATGTGTCTTGAGTGCGTGTGCAGTGGGGGAGGTTATTGAATGATCTTGTGCTACACTGCAGTGTTGTATCTGTAATTCACACACACTGGGTTTCTTGTCAAGCGAGGCTGAGTCACTAGCTGCTGCTGATTTCTGATAGATTGGATTTTTCCAGATGCTTGCTTACGGTTATTATTTTTTCTCTAGAGTTTTAGTATGTCAAGGAACTCTCTGACATACTAACATAAAGATGGTTTGAGTGAAAGCCACAAAGGACAGCTTGCTGAACTCCCCTAGCTAATGCTAAGTAGGATTAATTATGTTTTCAGAGTTCTAAAAAAAGCAGGAAATGAAGCTTTTCAAACTATGTGTGTATGTGTCTAAATCACCATCAACACAGTAATTAGTGTATATTTAAATATTTTTGGTGTGTGATTATAGTTTCTGGTGGTTTCACAAAATATAGTGCAAGTGGCTTGCAGGGCAAGAGTCTCACTATTTTTCCTGAGGAAGAGGAATTAGATCTTGTCATATATATTTTAACTCTATACCTGTGAAAATGTGTTAAAAAAAACCTCAAAAAACCAAAAACCTTAGTGTTCATTTTTCACTGAAAATATTGGACATCATTTGGGTAAACACAATGTCAGTAAAAATGTCGTTTGTTCGTATTTTAATCTTAAAATGAACCAGTAGTAATAAATATTTTCATTAATTGTCCACCAAGGTGAGAGAAACTAGCAGAGTCAAAATAAACCTGTGTCCATTTGTGGTGACAGGTAGACACAGGTAGGGAAGGCCTGGAGAAGATGGACCCTGCTTTTAGATGCTGTTGCGTGTCAAGTATTTGAAGGGAATGTGCTTTAGTGCATTGAAAAGTGCAAGCTAGCTGTGGTTGGGAGAAGACAGATAGGAATAGTGAAAGCCCTGTTTAGCTGTTGATGTGATAGAACCTAAGAAGGAGTTGGGATTTAATGTCTGATGTGGTTTCCAGTGAAGTCCGTAGGAATAATGTACCATTTTTTGGAAGGAATTTGCTTGAATTTGGAATAATTTAGAGTTCTGTCTGTGGGTGTTCTTGTCTACCTGTTTCCTCACGTTCCTCTTCCATCAAAACATCCAGAATTGACTTCTAAATGGTTGCTTAGGCACTAAGCACTGCAGCAGTAATTTTTTTTTAACCTTACTTTTGATATACCATTTCATTTAGGTTGCAAAAGATGTATCCGTGAGACTTCATCATGAGTTAGAAAATGTGGAAGAAAAACGTACTATAACAGAAGATGAAAATGAAAAATTAAGACAGCAGCTTATAGAAGTGGAAATTGCCAAACAAGCACTACAGAATGAACTGGAAAAAATGAAAGAGGTTAGTGTCGCTATTTTCTTCTACACCAATTATTTTAAGATCTCAAATTCTTACTGCTGAACTATTTTTCTTCTATAACTTGTTGTGGGGGCAAACAATATGGCAGCCAAAAGCTGAGGGTTGCAAGGACTGCTGAAATACAACTTGATGATTGCAAAGCTGAGAAGAAACTAAAATATTTGGTGTTTTCTAGGCAAAACAAGAACCAAATTGTGTTTTTTTTTCTTTTTTTCTCTACTAGGAGGGAAATGTGAAACTAACGGTAACAAGAGTTCAGAGGCTTTGATATATTGTATCTACATAAATATTCATACAGGAAGTGTGCTCAAGTGTGTCAGAGGCATCTAACTTTACAGATGATGTTTCCCACACATTTTTACGAAGACCAGTAGTTCTTCCCTTGCTAACTACTACTAGGGACTAGGATGCACACTGACACTGGGGATCTAGCCATCTTCCCATCTTGTTCAGTCATGCTCTTTGGAGTATAGGGAAGTGAGAGACTGTACCTGGCCTTTCAATCTAAGCATAATTTTATATTGTATCTAATTAATCTTCAAAATTACTGCCGTTATATAGATGCAAGATACCGTGCGATTAAGTAAGCAGAAAATTGCATTACAGCAGTAATAGCCAGGCTGACAGAGATAATAAAGCAGGCAGTAAAAAGAGAAACTGTTGACCAAGACTGACTTCTCAGAAGAGATTTTAAAAACAGTTCTCCTGTTCAATGTTTAAAATTCAATGAATGCCCCCGATTTTCACTTTTAGGAATATGCCCTAGTAGGAACGCCAGTGTCTTCTTTGATCTTGTATGAAGCGGAAGAGATGTATTTCAGTTGTCAAGAAAGGCAGGAAATTTTCAGTTGTATGATGCCAAGGCATTTTTAGGAAAAGCAAATGAGTCCTTTAAGTGATGTAGTATTAAAAATATTCAAATGTTTTCTTAGAGGAACTGAATTCCAAGCATGTTAGTAGAGGTTAAACAGGTGGTTTGTTCCACTTTCTGCTGCTTTCCCAGATAACCGCAGATTTCAAAAGGGCATGAAAAAAATCCAAGCCTTATTCAGCTTTCCCCTTATCTCCCTGAGATTTTCATCTTCTGTTTTCTGTCTGGTTACTGCCATTAAATACAGCTTGGTTTCCTGGACTAGCCTCTTGATGAGAGCATGGTCTTTCTGTAATTATCCTTATAACTTGCGTTTAAGATTGGCTTTACTCCAATTTTTTTGTTATTCTTGTCCATTCAGACTCGATTTTCTTTTAGGTTCTCATCTCTGGTTCCTCCTTCTCTCTCATAGGTTATACTGTTGTAAAATCCTTTTGCCATGCTTTCGCTGAAGCACCTTCAGATTACAGTGATATTTAGTGGCAATTTATTAGTTCATGTTCTTTGATATTAAGCCAGTAAATGGGCTTCTTCATCCCTGTCATCACTAGTCACTTTCTCCTTATCGTGGTTCTTCCCTCTGGCCCACTATGCAGCGTTATGGTCCTGTTGCTCCCACACTGCTCTCCACTTCTTTCTTTGGCTTAAGTGTTTAGCCCTTTCTGTTTTTGCTGTTGGTGTCAATGAAAGGGTACTGGAGACTCCAGAAGAGATGGTGTCATGTTTAGGGTCTCTGTTGCACAATAATGGTTTTCATGAAGCTGAAGCAGATGGATGATTCCCAGTGGCACAGAATGGGGGCACTGAGCCAGAATGAAAACATGAAATAGGACTTGATACCATAGTAGGGGTGGAGGGGACGAAGAGTCAGAAATACATCCTTATACTGAACTAGGGAGAGCTGCCATGCACAGTCATTATATGTATCATCATAATTAGGCAGGATTTATGTATTTCAAATAGGCTGCTGAGTCCCTTTCAGCAGGTGAATGCTGCTTTTTAGACTAGGACTTTCAGCACAGCGTGGGGGAAGTTGGAGGGTAGTTGAGGAGGTGCAAGTTAGAGAAAAGCAGGTTTGAAACAAGGCCAAATTATTATGCACTTTGCAAATATGCCATGACTTGGGGGACCCATGGAAATGTGCTGGTAAAGAATACTAAATCTTACAGAATTGAAATTTAGAGTTCATGAAGAAGCTATGAAAATGTTAATGTGAAGAAACCGTGAAAACAACTCAAAGCAGTCTGCATTAGAATTTTTCCATGACAAATAATTTTTCTTCTTCTCTGGCAATTGAAGGTTTCATGCATTTTAAATGTCATTGTCAAATAGTCATAATGTTAATTTTCTGTTTGCTTGTGAGTTATTTCCTCTAATTTCATGGATTTACAACTCTTTCTCGTTTCAAGACAGCCATTGTAACCAATGGAACCTCCTGCTTAAGGGAGTTCTACTCAGCTTAAATTGAAATACAGGGAAGACCTTTTGTCTGGATTGTGGTCTTTGCTTTATTGAGCTTAGGATTAATGGGCAAGTACCTCTCTAAAGACAAAGAAACGTTTTTGTTTCACAGCATAGTAAAAATGCTCAGAGATGTAATGATTGATTTCTGTACTTTTGTCATCCATTGTACTGCAGAAACCTAAACATTTCCATTCTTAAAATCTATTTATGTACAACTACCATGTGAAATTTCTTGTCCTTTTATAATGAACAGTGTGAGATAGCAGAGAATTAAAATAAGACTTAATAGAAAATGCAAGAAAGAAAACATAATTTTTTGGTAGGTAGTCTCTAGGGCAGGACCAAAGCCGAAGTTCTCTCTGTGTGGATTCTCTGTTGTTTCAAAAAGAGCCGAGACTTGACTGAAAACATGTAGATAAGATAAATGCTAGCAGATGTGTTGGTTTAGAGTCAAATCTGGAGTTCTCCAGTAAACATTTGGGTGAATATAGACATGTGAATGTTTTTGTCATTAATATAAAGAGGTAATTGCTCTTTGCCTTCTTGATTTGGAGCTTTTGGGAAAAAAAATAATTATGGTTAATTCCACAACAAGTTAGAAATTGTTGTTGATGACAGCAGAAGCTTGCAAGCATCCAGGATTTGGAAGGTGTTCCAGCAATGCATACATTTTCTATCAGTTGCTTTTACTTTCAGTCCCCCAAACTGCAGCTATTTGATTTAACGTTATTCCTGCTTATGACCACACAGACACACAAGATTTTTAATCTCTGTTGGTTTTAAATGTAGCAGCTGCTGCTGATTTCTTCTTTAATATTGGTTGCTATCAGTTGTAATGCTTTTTGGGAAGCTGAAAACAAAGTAGAGGAATTGTTTCCTAGCAGGAAAGAGAAACCAACAGTCGCTAGATGTAATTTTTCAGATATTAGAAAAATTAACATGTTAATAATAGTGAACATGTTGTTCATTGATTAATTAATTACCTTCAATTAATTTGTTGTTAACTGGTGAAGCCTAGCTAACAGTTGTAGACCTTTGTGTTATCGTGAACTAAAAACTCATTTGTTTGCTGTAGCTATGTAGCAAATACCCAGTTAGCTGTGCTTGAGTGGTTTGTTGTGAGACAAATGAAGTAGGGGGAAAACATGACAGATGTACTGGACGCTGGGCTTTACAAATCCTTGCTGCAATGCAGACATGCAATTGTGACAATCACAGTGTTTTTCGGGGACATGTGTCTTTCTGGATGGATATAGATTGCTCTGCTAGTGCTCCAAGCTGGGCAGATGCAAGGCAGCTCAGTTCTTGCAGCCACTTTTGGGTGATGTTGGCAAGCCACCATTTTCTTCTTCTAAGCATAGATTTTTAGTTCAGATCCAGAACTTGTGATAACCATGGCACATGAACCAGAAATGTCTTCTGTCCCTTCAGTTTGGACTGCAGGCAGAGGAGTCTGTGCCTCCCTACGTGGGTCTATGTTTTGCTGTAGTGGTGCCTGTTTTGTCACTCTGGTTTGTACACGGCATGGAAATGGAAAAAGGCAACAGGATCTGGGGAACTGGGCATTGGAGCTGGGAGGAAGAATCTGAATTCTGTTCCTTATTTTGACACTAGCCTGCTGTGGGACCACAGGAAAGTAATTACACATTTCTGCTTACTCTTGCAACTTTCTCCTGCCCTGTTTAAGCACAGATTAGCTCTCTATACATCTCTGAGCGTTCAGGCTGCACAGGCATCAGAAGCACAGCTGGAAATTTCACCACAAGGCTCCTGTAAAAAACCCCCAAACAAATCCAAATATCCACCCCCCTCCAAAAGAAAAAAAAACCAAACCACAACCAAAAACCACCTCAAACCAACAAACCCACACTGCAAAAGATCTGGTAAGATCCTGTCCCAGTCCCCTTGATCACCAATACCAGCTTGCCTAGCTTTTCTTTGATAAAAATCCAGTATCTCTTTCTTGTAACCTTTTTTCTCTTTAAGCCTCTTCTCCTGCCATTTAACCACAACCACTTATTTCAAGTCTTTCTTCTATAACTCACAAAGTCTCACATTCTCCAGATTCTTTCACTCAGTCTTGATCCTGTGTCTGGTTTTTCCCTCTTCCTCTTCCTCTTCCTCTTCCTCTTCCTCTTCCTCTTCCTCTTCCCTCTCTTACTCTTTTTCTTTTTCATCTGATAGTAGTGGTTCTTTTGCTGTCTTCTGGTTTTTAAGTCCCAATCTTGTCCTTCTCTACCACCATTCCTTCCTTCCCTGCATCCTTCCAACTCTTCATGAATGTCCGATCTCCTGTCTGGATTTCAAGAATTTCCTAGTTCATTTTGCTCTTATTCTGCTTCAAATATATTATCCCCATTTGACAGCTACAGTTTCTATCTGCTGTGAAATTTTTACTTTTCCCCTGGTTCCTCCACCCCCTCATGCAAATCTGTCAGCTTCCTTGGTTTGTTCTGTTCCTTTCCTTGTTTCTAAGCCTTAGCTCTTCATTTCTGCATCTGGACTGAGAGCACTGGAGGATCAATCCCTGTGCTAGGAAACAGCAGCTGTATCACTGTGAGCACCTGAAGGAAGGTTTCTGGTTCTAATGCCTGGCTTGAGCTTTATCCAGACCCTCATGGAACAACAATTGCAGGACTAGTTTAGGCTTTGCCTCATGGCCCTGGAGTTGGAACATAATCTGTCAGCTGGAGAAAATGTGCAGATTGATAGCTGGCGGTGGGAGAGGGTGAGGTAATTTATAAATACTGAATATTCAGCAATTCAAACTGGGAAGCTCCAATAAATAACTACCTGGTAATGTATAGGAATGGAAAATTTCTAAAAGGCTATGTCATCCTTTTGATGAATTAGGAAAGCATGATGTATACATTGTATATAAACACAAAAATGTTCCAGAACGCAGACATATTGGAATTTCTCAAGAGAGCAGTTGCTAGAAAAACTTACTATGAGCAAACAAGAATATTCTCATCTTAAAAAGAGCTGAATAATTTGCTGAAATTTCCCAAAATATTAACAGTGTTGGTAACTTATCCCAGAACAGTTGCTTGGTGTGGAAAATCTGCAATGTTTAAAATATAATGAGGTTGCAAGAAACTGGAATCGAGTCTCATAAAGAGTGGTGATTTGCAGCATTTCCAACAGGCAAGGCAGCTGTATCCAACAGTAGCATTACATTTTTCGTTGCTTTCAGAACTTTCTTGCCCAGTACTTGTCTTGGTCCCTTCTCTTAGGACCTTAAACTTCACCATCTCACAGTCAGTGCTGTCAGTGCTACCACTGACCATCAAACCTCTGACCAGTCCTTGTTTGCAAGAGGTCCATCAGAGTAATTGCCACAGCTGCCACAGGTATTAATCACCTGTGGCTACAACTGTCTTCAATCCATTGCAGAAATCCTGTGACTGCTAGTTGTCTGAAAAATGCTTCATCTATTTCCCCTTGTGCATCAGATGATCAGTAGAAGACCCTCCGGAGGACGCTTCTCTGTTCTGATTCTTGCCCATGGCTCACAGCTGGCCCATCGCCTGTCACAGGCCAGCACTATTTGCAATTGAACGGCTCTTTTTTGTAGAGCACAACCCTTTTTCTTCACCTTTAGAGTTGTCATCAATCCATTGCTGCACTACAGGCATGTGAACTATCCTGACAGGTCTCTGTGATTCCAGCGAGGTCATAACTGTGCAGATGTTCATGGATTTCTAGCTTCTGTTTGTTGCCCCTGCTGCATGCATATGAATCACTAGAGATGGATACTTGGTTGCTCTGGTTTGAAAGGGAAAGTTTAAGTCTCCTCCATCATGCTGTCTCCCAAGCACACCATAATTGCACCTCATATTTTCATTTTTCCTCAGAGGCAGAGCCTCATTTCAAACAGCTGGTAATGGAGGGAGCAAGGTTAGGCCGAGCGAGATGAGAGGCTGCTGTAACTGCTCATCCTCACAGGCTCAGTGCAGTAAGTGGAACTCTTTGGACAGTTACAGTAATTTACTTGCTCCTGGCACCAGATGGCAGCAGGGGAGGATTTAATAGGGCTCTTACAAGACCGGTTCCTTCCTGTGTCTTTTGGAGTACCCAATACTAAGTCAATCAGCAACTCTTTTACCAACAGTCCCTTTAAGCAGAGGGTTTCCATGATCTGGAACTTCAGTTTGTTGCCTCACAAAAATTCCATTTGCTCTGATGAAGAGAGCAACAGGATAATTAGAAGACTTTTAAAAAACAGATGAGAAACAAGTGTCTGCCTGAGTTTGTACAGGAAAAAGAAAAAAATCCTCTGTCTCCAAGCACTGCTGAGTGATTTCTAAGCACCACATCCCAGCAGATGCATAACTCCCAGTCAGACTTGCTTGTGTTGTATTCTGTTGCCTTTGGTATCTTGCCCAAATATTTTGTTCCTTTAAAAACAGTACTCAGCAGGGATGCTATTCATAACCTGTGAGGGTGTGATTCTGACATACTTGCTCAGAGCACACTGCGATTTCACAGGGAGCGGGATAAGCAGAGTTTGCTTCAGTTTTGTTCTTTGAATATGAGAAAAGAGTCATAATGGAGAAAGAAATTAATCTCTGTTGCAGAATCTGTCGTAGTAATTCTCTGAAAATATCACACCATAAACAGGGGAAAAAAAGTGCATTTGAGAAGCAATTTACACTTGAACTTTGTAAAATTAGATTTTAGTTATGTATCGCCATCAACAATTCACATGAGCCATTTGCTTTAAGAGAGTTACTCACAATTGAGTATAAACAGCCAAATGGTTAATAATAATATATTCCAAAACATATGTGAAAAATAGGGAATGATTTCAAAAGAATAAAGCTCCATAAATATCTTATTGTGAAGAGACTTTGTGAGTAAAGATGCCTGGAAGGGATATTTTTCAGTCACTGAAGTTGGTGTGCTGCTTTTTGAATTCCTATCTCATGTTCTGCAAATTTGTAAGGATGTGTAAAAGGAGTGGCAGGATTGATGGCTAACTGGGAAGTAATAATGAAAGAGTGGCAGCTGTAGTGAAAAAGAGTATCTGGAACAGGTTTAAAACAGAAATTAATTTAGCCATCACAAAATAAGGTCTGATCAGTTCTTTCAAATCTGTAAACATAATGCTGCTACTCTGCTTTCATGGGGACATGGCAGTTCCTTCCTTGTGTCAGAATCTTATTTTATTTTCCTTCTGTGACAGATAGCAGCAGCTTTAGATTTGCAAGTTCTCTTGTCCAAGGAGTTTTTGATATTACATACAGTCTTCAGGTAAAACTAGAGTCTCTTTGCAGTAAGGTGTATTTTAAAGAAAAAAGAAAGTCAATGACCATCTAAGGAAAAACTTAGCTAGAATGGAAGCATAGAATAAAACCTGAGGTTCCAAACACATAGAAACTATGTTTTAGAGAAAGGACATGAGTTCCAGCATTCTGGTCTCAAGCACCCGAAACCCTTCTCTTTTTTGGCTTTTCAAGGTTTTTCTTTGCTACAGAATCACTTCCAGCAGTCAAAAACTATCTATGCAAAGTAAATCAGGCTAAGGAAGGGCTCACACACTGACAAGCAGTTGCTAACATGTCCCTTAGATGGTTTTGACCTGAGTCAGCTACCACTGCTTCAGTGCTTGGGCATGATTTGGGGTCTAGCTGGGGTCAGAGCTTGTAACTGAGTGACAATTTGGATGTGATCCTGTTTGTTTGAAAGGAAGCTGTGGGGAAGTTTAGCTGTATTGTCATCATAGCTGAAAGGGGACTGAATTGTGAAGTGCCAGTTGGCATCACGTCCTGAGAACAGTCTCTGACCATTTCATTTACTAGTGTTAAAACTAGGCAGAGGTTCTCTGACTTGGTGTGGAGCCAGATGAGATGGCAAACAAGATGCAGAACAGCAAGTCCAGTCTGTTGCTGCCATGTGATTTCCTGCTGCTGGGAATTATTTGGCAGGGGGCAATCACCAGCAGTGACAAAGCCAATGCAGCTGGCATGCCCAGTTGTCTGTGGAGGTAATGGACAGGGTGGGAAGTGTGGATCAGGTGGTAGATGGTAACTGGTTATCAGAGAAAATGGTTTGTGAGCATGAACTCACCATAGGGCAGGCTGTAAAAGATGTATTTCTCTTGCTACAGACTTTAGGGTATGACTTCCTTGAGGTATAAAGAAGAAAGGAAGCCTTTTATATCTCTGCTGAAGTAGGCAATCTCACTTCTGACTTCACTAAGGCTGCCAAAATATGATACTGCATTGACAAATGGAGGAAAGTCTGGCAAATGCAGTATTAGGGGGCTCTTCAATGGTCCCCAGTCACAGAAAAAAGTTTTTATTTTTGTACTTCCCAATTTTAGTATTATTCAAGTGGACATTCAAGTATCCATATATGTAATTTAGACATAAGGGTACCAACTTGACTGCTCAACTGAAAGAAAGAGTTGCAAGGTCACTTAAAAGTGTAAAAATGAGCTCCCTGGTTTAGGTGATTCTTAAATAGCTCTGTTATGTTTCTTTTCACAGTATCCATAGACAGTATATAATCGACCCTGGTTCTTTTGTTGTTGTTTTGCCTAAGTTTTTTTGTTTGTTTGTTNGTATGACTTCTTTAGATCTTAAAGAAAGAGATTGCTTGATAGAGAGGACAAATTCAATACCTTTCTACTGGTACAAAAACATGAATGGGAAAATAGATGTAGGCCAGTATCCTCTGTATTTGGAGGAAATACATATGACTTTGCAAAATTGCTTGCTATCACTTGGAAGGCTTTATAGAGGTAGAACAGAGACATTTTCTAAGTGCTGAACCAGAGGTCTAGATACATGTTTTTGTATGGAATCAGTGTACACCAAATGTCATCATATTACTGGAAGCCCTGCCAAGACTTTGATGAATAATAGATATACATGCTTTCTGTCCCTTATACCACTGTATTTAGTCCTGCTTAAGTGCACCTGTCCCTTCAAAGAAGCACCTGAAATAACAGAGTATTTTCAATGTGCTAGCACAGGTCAAGGATGAGCAGGTTTTAGATTGAAAGAAAAATTGCCATAGAGCTGTTATTGTTTAGTGTGTGTGGTCATTGCTTGTTTCAGGGCTATCTTTCTTATAGTGTTAAACTGAGCTTTTCAGAAACCCTACGTGAAACAATTGTCTGTCTATGCATTCTCTGGATGTTCTAGTGAATCTACAGTTTAGAAAACCTGCAGAGAACTCTGTAGCCTGGTAGATTTTTCAGTTATTCTGCCCATGGAATTTCCCAGTGTGTCCTTCAGGTACCCGTGTTCCTGATAGGAGTTTGGCAGAGCCTCACAGCTGTAGGTAGTTTGTCCTGGCTTTACAAGAGTAAATAGGAAATAGAACCGTGGAGGTACGTGCCGTGCTGCATTTTGCCTGAACTCAGCTGTCAGTGTAAGGAAGGGGAACCTTGTCATGTCATAGTACAGATGGCTGTTCTTCAACATGTCACGGGCCCTCAGGGAGTGACCTCAGGGCAATTTCTGGTGTAAAAACAGGTGAAACAAATTGGCAAGGCCTCAAATGGAACATGGACAGCAGAGAGTAGACAATATTTATATACAATAAAGCTATCACAGGAATTTCTAAATTTACTATTCAACAGTAATTGCTCAATACTTTTTTCAGAGTGATGGTTCTGATAGTTTAGGTGGCTAGCATAAATTACCCAGTACTTCCAGAATCAGAAAAGCCAAGTGAAGCGAGCATAGCTTCTTTATGTGCTGCTGCGATTAGTATGTAGTTCCTGAAGGAGAGGTGATACTGTTTGTTAACTAGTATCCTAATGGCACACAGCAGGACACAAAAGATGTAGTATGATACTCTGGCCTTCTGTTAGGGCTTGGTCCTTCTCCTTCAAAACCATCTTCCCACGTCCTCCTCCCTGCCCTTGCCCTCACTCAACCCCCCAAAAATCAACCCAAATTAATGTTTTGTTGCAAGTGCATTATAATGTCACTTGTGTTTGCCTGCAATGCACTTAAAAATAAAAGATTATGCAGTCCAGATTATCATCTGGGTTCAAGGTGATGAATCAGATTTAATGTTCAACTGGAAAACCAATCCACAGGTGTATCACCAAAGTCCATGACTGGCAACAGGAGCAACTGTGGTGAGCTAAAGACAGACTCAGACTCAGTGCATCTCACATAGGTCAAGCAGGATCTGAAGCCTGGGCTGAGCTGCAATGGGGCTCCTGGGCCTGTGGGTAGGGTGTCTGGGGAGGCCCCAGATCTGTGTTACTATGGAATATCTGATAGGATGTAAAGAAGAAGGCATCAAGACTCTTTTCAGTGGCATTCAGTGACAGGACAAGAACTAACGTTTTTGTGAAGGTGCTCAAACACTGAACTCACTGCCTGTAGAGGAAGGAGATTCCATCTCTGGAGAAGCTGAAGACTGCACAGGACGTGGCTTCTAGAAGCCTGCTTCAGTTGTCTCTGCTCTGAGCAGGGGGAACTGGACTAGATCTTCAGAGGTTGTGAGAGACTGGATATTGATGATTAGTGACTCAAAACATTTGCCCATTTCTGGAGGTGCCAGGGTGCTTTGCTGAGGCTGGTCGTGGGGTTGGTCATAGCAGAGGTCTCTTCCAGCCTCAGCTGTTCTGATTGGTTCTTGTTAATAACAAACAGAATCTATTTTCCCATTTTGCAGTGGGACATACAAGGGTTAGAAAAGGTCACTTCTGGACAGGGAGAAAGGAGATGGTTTCCAGGTTACTTCTGCTAAACAGGAGACCTCAGGGTTTGTCCAAGCAGACTTTTTCTGAGGCAAAACACAGTGAGTGAAGAGGAGATCTGAGGCAGCTGCATGCTACCAAGCAGGGCATTTTCCCTGCAGTGCTGATCTTGCGCGGTGGTTTGTGCCTCTACTTGTGTTCTGAGGCATCCGGCTGTTCCCGTGTGTGTCTGTGTGCAAAGCACTGAGCTCTCCGTCAGGCACACGCCTCACATGCAGTACGGGAGCCAGGTTGGAAGAACCTAGGGCAACAAGGGAGGTGCTGTACACAGTACAGTGGTGGGGAATGCTGCCCAACAAGCGGCTTCTCTGGGACATTGCTCAAGGCAGCCAGCTGATTCTGCACCAGCTGGCAGTGTGCTTGTTGTGCTTTACCTCTGAGCTGCCCTGGAAGGATATGACATTCTGGAGAGCAGAATGGCGTGTTCTGACCCTCTTCTTTTAGACCCTCTCATTTGTACACATTTATAGCTGTTTGCTATAGTGTATGTCACTCGACAGGGAGAATACCCAGCTGTAGAGTGTGCTGGGATCTGGGATCAGCTCAGCAGCTCTTCTGAATCATGTGGGATCAATGCTAGCCAAGAACTAGAGCTCCAGGCTTTTGATGTTTTGGGGGTTTTTTTGCTTACTTCAGTGTTCATAATATCAAGAAATGCAAGCTTCTGGCATTTGAGAAGTTCAGATTTTGATGATGCTCCATAGCTAAGAGTTCCAAGCACTGCATTTCTTATTTTGAAGTAAAGGGCAATGGATTAAACTCTTAAATGTGCAGGTGTGCTTTTCTGAACTGTTTGTTTCTGCTGAGACTTTTTGATATGATTTACCCCCTTTCCCCCCATTGCTAGTATTACAGCTGCATATATCAAGATGTGTAGAATAAAACCTGCAGGTATCAAGTCTGTTTTGCTTTGCCTGATCCTGGTTGCATGATTGTTTTAATTGGCTTTGGCTAGCTTAATAATGAATCCAGGTTAGGATAACAGCAAAGCCCTTTGCTTAGGTCACAGATGAGTACTTGCACTTAGAAGGTATTTGCCATGCATCTGTTTCCATCAGTGTTGTCTATAATGAGAGGATTCTACATCCCTGCAAAGCATGACTGATGATGACATCCAACTGCCCTGATTACCAGCAGTCTGTTACATTACAGGCTGGTCGAAATTATTTTAAATCTACAGATGCTAGCAGTGTAAATATTTGATTAAATGATTAATTAGAAGCACCAGTAACAGTCCTCCAGAAAGACTTTTGAGCTGGAATATTGCCTTGCTGGTACATATAGATACACTCAAAGGTTTATTTTTCTTGTGATGTGCTCCTAGGAGTATTGTTGCTCAGTTCTCCAATTTTGGTAAAGTTTCATCTGTTCAGAAATTATGAGGACAGAAGTGTCTCATATAATAAACCAGTCTCGTCTCCTGAATTAGGCAGGTCATAAAATACCCCAGCTATTTTATTCAAACTGGTGCCTACTTTTCAGAAAAGGGTGCTGGTCTATGTTAAAAACTGACAGCTGAGAACAGCCTACCACAGCTCTTCCTAAACTGTCCCAGGAACAGGTAAAAATTTGCACCTGAAGTCATCTGAATTTGCTGAAAATTAGTTACCAGCAGGAAACATTTTTTCTGCCTTGCTAAATTCAAGAGTCCAGCATCAATGCTTTGGTGGTTTTTTTTTTCCTTTTTAAAAATCTTCATGCTTAGGGTTGCTATCATTTAGCCATGTAAAAATTAAGCATTTAACCTACATAAGGGATTCGACCTCCCTCAAAGGAGAAAGGTAGTCACTGCTTGGAAGTGAATCTCTCCGTTTGCCTGAGGCTGGTTTGATTCTGTGGGGAGGCATATCCTTTCTAGTTATTGCACAGTGAACCTCAGTTTTGATATCTACATCCTATATTAATAAACCTTTTGGTCACAAAATTACACCTCGACATTATTTCAGCTGATTAGTGTCTGTGATCCTGCAGGTTTTGTTCAGAGATGTGGCTTTTCAAGAGATCTTCTCTATTCTCTAGGCAGTTCTTCTGTTGTCTTAGCATAGTTTTTACTCCTTGTTCTTACATCTGTATCTTCATATTTAGTCATATTAAAACAGATATTATTTGACTGCACAAAGGTTTGAATCAGTGACAGTCCTTTTCAATATTTAGTGTTTCTCCAACCTTTACCCTGTCTGCAGTCTTTATCCAATATTATTTTATGGGTCTTCTTTCCAGTTAGCAAGAAAAAATGTTAATTAGAGTAGGACCTAGAATTGATTCTTGCATAACCCCATTAGAGCTGCTGTGGTATTAATTTGCAGGTGATTTGCTGGTTCAGTGCCATTTATGATAAATGCTGAAGAGTCAAATATTTGTTCATGATAACTAATTAAAAATACATTTCAGTGATCAAATATTTATAATGAGCTGAAGACTGTCAAGCTTCTTTTCAGAATGAGATTTTCACATTTCTAGCAAAGGGAACATTTAAATAATAGTTTTAAGTCAACCTCTAAGTTAAGGTTTTAAGTCAGCCTGAGAACCACAGCCCCTTCCCTTGCTGGGAAAAAGCATTTCCCTTAAGAACCTGAATAAGTTTCAGTTAGGGGGAAGAGTCATTATTTAGGAGGACAGGACATGGGGCTCAGGTCACTGGTCTCACCAGCTTCTTGAAGTTAGTGAAGCAGCTGGACCCTCTGCTCTAGCCAGGGCTGCAATATTCTCCCTCCCCTCATCTCCATCTTTGCATTGTTGAAATACCAAGAAAAGTACTAAATGAAAGCTTAGCTTATGTCAGATGAGACTGGTACCAGAGTGAGAAAAGTAGGTGTGGGGATGTCCAAACTGCAAAACATCATCTTTCCATTTCAGCTTCTAGCCTCCATGGTTTATTTTTCTAGAGCACCTTTTTTACATGAGCTGCTCATCAAAATATATCTAATTTGTGACTTGATCACACTGGCATAACTTCAGAGCACTGCAGAGTCTGATCCTCTGTTTTCAATGACCAGACTTTCCAAACACCTTTGGAACTTCCCCATATGTTGTGTTATGGAAAATATTTTCCAGCCAATTTACAAAGAGCTAGCTTTACAGAAGAGCTTCGCCAAGTAAACACAGACAGAAGGAGAGACCAAGAGTAACTGAAGACCCCTCCATACAGCTGGAGGACAGAGGAGTGAATGCTGACGTGTGATAGCCGGATTTCTTTCCCCCGTTAACAGAAGATCTTTTGCTCACTGCTCAGGCTTCAAGACCAAATGCTGATTTCAGAATTTTTCCTACCTGAATTCATCTCCAATTTTTGCATCTTTTTAAATGAACTCTAAAATCTGATTTTTTGGTGAGATGTTCCCATAATTTGAAGTTGTCAGAAGTGCACAGTCTCAGAGGGTGAGCTTCAAAGCTCCCTTCTCTGCTATGTGCCTACAGATGCACATGGATGTGCTTGTGTTGGATGGCATCCCACTATGTAAATCCAGGTGAGGGATTGTAAATATTGTCTGTGCATCTCATGCAACTCTTTAGTATCAAATGAGCATCAACACAAATAGATATGTGTGATCAACTCACAACTTTGCAGAACTGGTTTCTCTATACATGTCCAGTGAGCAGTGTAGAGGTGCACACTATGTGCAGAATCATTCTTATTTTTCTTCTCATTACTTTTCATTTTGACACAGACCTTTTTTGCTAGGATATTGTAACTACACTTTGGTTAATAGATACACATTTGTGTAACCAAGGCAATGAACCTAATCTGGTTGTTGGCACCTTCCTGTTCTCATGAAAATCTGTTTGGAATCTCTTCTGACATACCATTCTAAGAAGACTGAAAAACTCTACATGTGGCACTAGGTGTGAGAAAAAACATTTTACATTTGATGAAATCTCATATGTATTTAATTCATAATTGACATATACATGTCTGTGCCTGTGATTATTGCTACTGTTATGTGGTAGTGGTTTTAACTATGTTGACATGCTGTCTGTCATGCTGTCAGTCCCAGATAAAGGTTGGAGCAGTACATTGTACTAGGCATGGTGCAAACCCTGACAAAAAGACTGAATCTCTTCCCTCAGAACAGACAAATAGCTGAGCTGGCAAATAAACACCTAGTGAAGCCCTAGGAAAAGTTTAACTAGTATCACTATGCAGTAAAATACCTTATTCCTGCACTTGCACTTCAAAATATTCGTGGTGTTCTGAGACTTTCTTTTGCATTTCAGGATTAGGTAGCCAAGTGTAAGATGATTGTGATTTCTGCTTCTATAACACAGCCTAGTTGAATAGCATTATGGAACTAGCCATGGGTAGGTCTTCTATGTTTTGAAAGGTTCAAATGGCAGAAGACCTCTTCCCCCTCAGAGAAATTGTTTTCACTATTTCATGATATCCTGGTGGATGAAGGGGTGTGTAATCACAGAAAGCAAGGTATCAGATTGGCCAGCTATTTGACCAGGACATAATAAGAGCTTTGAAAAGGCAGCTTTCATCTTCTGTCACTTTTGAATAAGGAAAAGAAGGAAGCAAATGTAATGGAAGCATAAATATGCTGCTTCATTTATGCACTGTAAAGAGTTCTTTTACCTAGTTACACCATGGAGTTACTGCAATATGCTCTAGAAATGTGGTTTTGGTTCAAACTGCAAAAGGTTTCTCTAGGTAAAGTGCAAATGTTGCATATATTTTTCCTTATTTTATATATTTTTTTCTGATTTAATTGGCAAATGAAAAATGGTAAAGAATCTGAAAGTGATAACTGAACTAACTCCTAAATAAATGCAAATGAAAAAATGCAAATATTGGAAGGCAGCTCCTCTTTTCTCTTCTACAATATGAAGTCATTAAACTGCACGAGAACTATTTTTTCTCTCTAGTGGAGTAGCAAAGATTGTTTTCATTTTCTATTGCTCCTCAGCAGTGTTTTGAAATATACTGGTTTTAATATGAAGAGAGTGTTGGTACAGCTGATAGGGATAAGCTTAGTGTTTGCTTTGTGGACAGGTAGGCTGTGCTTTTTGAATCTCAGTTATCCTCTGCTTTTTCATTCCAGACTTAATTTTGAAAACAAGTAGAATACAGAAATACTCAAGACTCCTCCTGCTCTTGAATGGTGGTGGAAGGAGTAAAGTATTGTACCATTCTATGTACTTGTGCCAATGACAGGCAAACCCAGGGTCTTGAGCTGGTTGCTGGCAAATTACACTGATAAGAGTTGCAGAATAAGGGAAGTATTTTTTAAAAAACTTTTCTTTTTTTTGTGTGGGAGAATATACATTTTCAAATTGTCAACATGAATAGTGTCAATTTAGTTTTTATTACACTAGACCCAGTGGCAGGAAACTAAAAATGGTGTCTTGTGTCTGATTTGATCCAGCTCCATGAGTTACCCAGCCATATTGATTAAAGGGAAAATGCAGAGAGTGGTTTATGGCAAATTTTCATTTCCCTGGTCATAGTCCCTCTGTGCCACACAGGGGTAAGTTTGTGCAGCCCAAAAATTGTTCACTATTCATTGACTTTCTAAGACTGTAAAGATGGTGTTAGGTTTACTCTGATTTTTGAAAGCTCTGCAGATGTGTCACAGCAGTTGGGAGTCAGCTAACTATAGCCAGCTACAGCACAGTTTTGTGCAGATGAGAAGGTTTGTGGTACCTGTGGGGCTTCAAGGAGCTGCACACCCTTTGCCCTGTTCTGTGGGGAGGGGTAAAGGCTGTTATGGAGCCTCTGCGAATGCATAAATCCCTTGATGTGTCAGGAATTCCTCCTGTGGCTGCTTACAGTGATTTTTAGATAACACCCCAGATCAGACTTGAAATAATCAAACCTAAGCATCTTGGAAAATCTTGGTAGGTTTTGCTTAAGGATTCTTTATTAATTTCTGAGATATTTATTGTAGCTTAGAATAAGGCGGGAAGAATTGAGTTCATTTTATTTTTTTCCTCCTCATGTGGCGTGTGATGCAATTATCTTGGTATTGTGTTATTCTCAGACTAGATTTCAGGTCTCTTTCCACCTGAGAAGCACTGAGCATGACGGGTGATGTTAGGACTGCACATTTGGCTTGCAATTTAGGGCTGGCAAGAGAAGGATTATGCCATCTTGAGAAGTGCTTAGCATCTCCAGCAAGACATTGGATAAACTCCAGTGAAGGTGACTGCAGAATTGAGGGTGCTGAGCAGCGCAACAGAATTGCCCTTTGCGTGAGACCTGGTTTGCATCTAATACAAACATTATGGACACTTCTGAATAGGATTTTTTTAATTATATGGAAAAAAAAAATCTGAGCCCACAAACTGTCCGTCACAACAAACTCTCAAAACCAATTCTAGCATATGGGGGACAGATTCTTTGCTACAGTTGAGAAAACAGCAGAGGTGACTTTTATGTGACAAGCAATGTGCTGACAGTTTTAGTAGTGTCCAGTCTCAGGGTTAGAATGAAGATTTGCATGCAAGAGTTTGAGTTGCTATTTTTCGGTTCTGCCATATGTTAGTTTGAACATTTTTTTCCTTTTTCCATTTTGCTGCAATGAATTTCATAGCTTATTTCATTAGCAGAAGTAAATTTTTTCATGTTGAAAAATGAACTGGAAGAGTGCAGTAGTACAAGGCTTGAGAGAAATGATAGAAAGAGTAGCCACTGTAAATTGTGAAATGCACATCTGAAAGAAACTCTCAAAAATTTAGTATTTATAGCAAAAACTTAATATTTTTAGCAGAATATACTTTTTGATGTATGGCATTCTTTGGTTGGTGATATTGCCTCAGTGTCCCAACATGATGTTGTGGGACACTGTGACTGTGAAGATATTGTCTGTCAGCTGAGAGGTGTGAGATCTTAACCTCTAGTAATCAGAAATTGTCTCATGGTGTTTTTCATATGAAAAGAGATCATACTAGTTCCAGCTGGGCCTAATCTACTTACCCAAATCATCCTGCTAATTGAATTGTGCATGTTCTTCATTGCTTTCTGCTATAAATTTTTTCTAAATGCTGAGATTGTGTTGGTGAATAGTACAAGCTCTGGAGGGTTGGTTGTAATTCAAGTAGAGCAGAATAGAAAGCAGTGCCTAATCATTGCATAGCCACAACTACTGTTGTAATTAGAATGTTGCTATCCTGACTACTAAAAGGAACACCAAAAAAAATAGAGTGAGAAAGGAGAAGAACAGGGTTTTTTTTTTTCACATCAAACCTAGAAAAGTACTTTTTCTTTTATCTCTTATCTTCTGGAAAGTTGTATGGTACACAAGAAGTTTCAGCTCAGCATTCCAGAACTACATTATTTCTTGAGAGATGCTGAGCTCAGCAGGGTGAAGAAAATGCATTTAGGTGATAAAGCAGAAATACAGTTTAACAATAGCTTATTTATTTATTTAATTAATATTATTATTATCAGTGGGTGGTATTGGCATGAATATGGGGCAAGGAAAAGTTTGCAGTGCAAACTGATTTGAAAAGGGTTTTTTCAAAATGGTGATACATAGTGCTATAATTAATGGTAATACAGAGGAGGAACCTATTCCTTTGAAAGTTAAGGCCTTTATAAACTTGCCAATTCTAAAAGAAAAACAACAAAACATCCCTTCCGAAAATCAGTGTACCATTTCTACAAATTGATAACTAGTGGATGACTCTGGAAAAGAATTATTTTCTTTGTAGACTGGATCCCAAAGTTGTCAGGTTTATACTTAAAGGGAAAACTGAGTTAATTTAATTATTGTCATGTCTTTTCTGGATTCCATTAGAAGTCTGTGTTTTACAGCTATCCAGCTATCAAGCTATGATCTTTGATTTGTTTTATTGTTTGGTCTACTGAGACCATTCAATATTTCTGCAAGAGACATAAAAATTTGAATTCTGATTCTTGGTGCACACATCGTTGAATTTTAGTTCTGATTCTGAATCTGGCATAATATTTTTTAATTCTTGCTTAATTTTGTGGTAAATTTAAGCAGAAAACCTCATAAAAAGTCATCTCTTGTGGTTGCTCAGATTTACATGTGAGTGTTTCTATGGCACTATTTTTTTTCTTTTGAGTGAGCAGTCCNATCAAACCTAGAAAAGTACTTTTTCTTTTATCTCTTATCTTCTGGAAAGTTGTATGGTACACAAGAAGTTTCAGCTCAGCATTCCAGAACTACATTATTTCTTGAGAGATGCTGAGCTCAGCAGGGTGAAGAAAAGGCATTTAGGTGATAAAGCAGAAATACAGTTTAACAATAGCTTATTTATTTATTTAATTAATATTATTATTATCAGTGGGTGGTATTGGCATGAATATGGGGCAAGGAAAAGTTTGCAGTGCAAACTGATTTGAAAAGGGTTTTTTCAAAATGGTGATACATAGTGCTATAATTAATGGTAATACAGAGGAGGAACCTATTCCTTTGAAAGTTAAGGCCTTTATAAACTTGCCAATTCTAAAAGAAAAACAACAAAACAACCCTTCCGAAAATCAATGTACCATTTCTACAAATTGATAACTAGTGGATGACTCTGGAAAAGAATTATTTTCTTTGTAGACTGGATCCCAAAGTTGTCAGGTTTATACTTAAAGGGAAAACTGAGTTAATTTAATTATTGTCATGTCTTTTCTGGATTCCATTAGAAGCCTGTGTTTTACAGCTATCCAGCTATCAAGCTATGATCTTTGATTTGTTTTATTGTTTGGTCTACTGAGACCATTCAACATTTCTGCAAGAGACATAAAAATTTGAATTCTGATTCTTGGTGCACACATCGTTGAATTTTAGTTCTGATTCTGAATCTGGCATAATATTTTTTAATTCTTGCTTAATTCTGTGGTAAATTTAAGCAGAAAACCTCATAAAAAGTCATCTCTTGTGGTTGCTCAGATTTACATGTGAGTGTTTCTATGGCACTATTTTTTTTCTTTTGAGTGAGCAGTCCATGAGTATAGGAATTTTTAATGGAGTTGATCTGCAGAAGAAAGAGAATTATTAGTACCAGCAGGCAAATGGTGCACAGGATTGTTATGCACAGCATACCCACCCTCTGTACTCTGTTTCTTGAGGATTATGAACATATTTTAGTTCCCAGTCTGTGGAACTGGATGGCTTTTAGATAGAGCTGGATTCTCCCGTGGCTGGGAGAGGGTGCAGGAAAATGTATGTTTCTCAAAGGATCTTTCTATCAGAGCACAGTCTCAGAGGGAGATGGCGTTGATTATTTCACTGTCCTGCCTTGGGGCCTACAGTTTACATGGGAAACATAAAAACTGGGAACAGCTGCAGGTGGGGTGTTATGTATTAACATATTCCCTCATTCGTTTGCCTCTCTGCGGCTGTTTTCTGGATGATCAGTACTGAGTGTTGCCAGTGGGATGGTGGCACTTGTTTTCCCCTGCCACTGCTTTTCCACAAACGAAGTTTCTGCTGTCAGCAGCTGCAAGATTTTTGCTGTATACACTAGCAGGCTTAATTTCCAGTGCATCCTGCTCTGAAGGCAGGAGTTTCTTTTCTACTCTCTTGGGCTACAGAGCAGATGAGAGGACACCAAAGACTCCCGCTTATATGGTGGCGCAGACCTGTGTTTGTGTGTTTCTCTTCTTGAGCTGATATAATTTATTTCTCACTTGGACTTTGTAGTCCAAGCAGTTTTAAACGGTACTTACTTGAATATGTCCTGAGAACAGAACAAACCTGGCGACCAGACCTGAGTGTGTTTGTCTACAGTGTACACTTAGGGAGGTGTGACTGCAGCACACTGCAAGCTCGAAGCCTGCGGGTGGGACTCAGAGAAAGGTGTGCTTGTAAATGTGCACTGGAATCAGCTGACAGATCTCAGGGGCACTGTTTTGTGTAGCTGTGCTGCTACAAAGTCTAAGACTTTTTTAAAGTGCCTTGGCCCCACCAGGGTCAATAACAGATGGGCAAGCTGGGTTTCACTGCTTGTCTCAGTTTTCCTATCTGTAAGTTACCACTTGGGGTGCCTGCTTTCCTACTGCTCTTGTCATGTGTTAAACATTCATAATGCACTAGTCTTAAAATGTGTTGGATAAAAAAGGTAACAGACTGATTAAAACCTTATTTGTGTGCCACTGCTGTTTCATTTTGGGCGATGACATCTACCCTCTGTACTTGGCATCTCAAAAATTACAAGAAATTAATTCCTTTACAGTTGCATTTGATTTGCTATATTTTAAAATTAATGATATACAAATTATATACCTCTTTAGTATACCTTTAGAAGAATTCAGTGGATGTCCTGTTGTTGTAATTGCAGCAATCACTGAAAAGGAGAGGAAGCAAAGACCTACCAAAATCAGAAAAAAAGTCACAGCAGACACCAACAGAGGTATGTTGCAGTAACTCTAGCCTTGATTCTGATGTGGAGACTTAAGGGAACTATGGAAATGGGGCACATGGTTTACATATTTGCACTTGGCTTGCTTTTTGCTTTGCCCTTTGTTTTCCTGTATGCTGTGAAATGGAAGAGCTCTTACCCCAGATCTGCAGCCATACACCACTAATCTCAAGGACCACCTAAACAAACTTGATGTGCAACAGAACCCACCAGCTTTCATCTACTCTGTATTTTAGGCAAGTAAATGGCAGCACCAGTGAAACAAGATTTATAGGCTCTGTGTGAGCTGACTTGAGGATTTTTCAACACTGTAAAGTCTGATAATGCTGCAAGCATAGAAAATATAAGGGTTTTTACAAGCTCCCCTTTTCCAACTCCCCAAGGTATTTCTGGGGACTGTGCAAATTTTAGTCACAAGTAAAATAGTATTTTCCCCTCTTTTTATTTTATTGATCGGTGAAAAAAATATTGCAGGAAAATATCTTAGTATCTAAAGCCATGTACCTGTGGTTGTTAATCTTGTAAGTTAGGGCAATCCACTGGAAGTCTCCTGTTTGACTTTAAGTTTCTTCAAATACTGCTTTTTTTTTTTCCTAAGGATGACAATGAAGACCTGAAATGCCAGCTACAGTTTGTCAAAGAAGAAGCAGCCTTGATGAGGAAGAAAATGGCTAAAATAGATAAAGAGAAAGACCGATTTGAACATGAGCTGCAAAAGTACAGATCATTTTACGGGGATTTGGACAGTCCCTTGCCAAAAGGTGAAGCGGGTGGGCCACCTACCACAAGAGAAGCCGAACTCAAGCTTCGATTGAGGCTTGTGGAGGAGGAAGCTAACATTCTTGGGAGGAAAATAGTGGAACTAGAGGTAGAAAATAGAGGACTGAAAGCAGAGCTTGATGATTTAAGAGGAGATGATTTCTCAGGGACCACTAACCCACTCCTGGGAGAGCAGAGTGAATCCCTGTCAGAATTACGTCAGCATTTGCAGCTAGTAGAAGATGAAACAGAATTGCTGAGGAGAAATGTAGCTGATTTAGAAGAACAAAACAAACGCATAACAGCTGAGCTGAACAAATACAAGTACAAGTCTGGGGCCCATGAGAGCTCTAGGCACCATGACAGTGCCAAGACAGAAGCGTTACAGGAGGAGCTAAAAGCTGCACGAATGCAGATCAACGAGCTGAGTGGCAAAGTCATGCAGCTCCAGTACGAGAACAGAGTCTTAATGTCCAACATGCAGCGCTACGACTTGGCCTCTCACCTTGGCATCCGTGGCAGCCCTAGGGACAGTGATGCAGAAAGTGATGCAGGAAAAAAGGAGAGCGACGATGATTCCCGCCCCCCTCACCGCAAAAGGGAAGGTCCCATCGGTGGGGAAAGCGACTCCGAAGAGGTGCGCAACATTCGGTGCCTGACGCCCACAAGGTCTTTTTATCCAACGCCGTCGGGGTGGCAGAAAAGCTTCACTGACAGGCAGCAGATGAAGGACATTCGCTCTGAAGCGGAGCGGCTGGGCAAGACAATAGATCGCCTCATTTCCGACACGAGCACCATCATCACAGAGGCGAGGATTTATGTAGCTAATGGGGACCTCTTCGGTCTGATGGACGAGGAAGACGATGGCAGCAGAATACGTGAGCACGAGCTTCTGTACCGGATCAATGCGCAGATGAAGGCCTTCAGGAAAGAGCTCCAGGCTTTCATCGACAGACTCGAAGTTCCCAAGTCTTCGGACGATCGAAGTGCAGATGAACCTTTGTCAGTGAGTCAGGTAGACTTTTACTTATTACGGCCTACAGGTAAAAAGGCTCTGCCAAGCAAATTAAACCTCAAATTCGATTTATGGCACAAAAAGAAAATTCTTTATTCTGGACAGTGGACAAAAATGACTGTTTCTTATATTACTTTAAATCCTCATTTGGCCATATGAAAACATATTCTACCAATAGAATTCACTGTTCATGAACAGTGAGTAAGTCTGGTCTCCTGGAAGCTAAAATTGTGCTCTAGGAGGTAGAACACTGCTTTCTGGCTTTGCAATTGCATTTAACAGAGTTGGGCCTTCATTGCCACTAAAGGCAGTGCAGACAGTATTTTTGGCACATATGAACATGATTCATAAATGGACATGATGGTTTTCTTAGTGCTAGGGTTTCTATTAAATGAATAAAAGGAAAATTTTATTGATTTTAAACAGGAAGAAATATTAAATTTCAAAAATCGTAGAGAATATGGCAAACTACAAATTAAAAGAAACCATGCAAATCTACTTTATGGAGTCACAGAGACACACAGTATTGTGAATATTGTAATTGCTATAACAGATTGCATCTTGTTGAAGGGCTGTTAGTCACTGCTTGTGTGCAGCAGTAACATGCATCTTTGTTGTGGTTTGTTTCCATGCAGAATTGTTTCAGAGAGGTTTGGGGGAGCAAACTCCTTGCTGACTCAAGATTTTTGCCATGAAAAATGAAAATTACCTACCCTTATCTTATCATACAATCCTATAGTTGGCATATCTTGTTATTGCTAATGAAGTTATCCAATGTTTTGTAAGTCTCTTGCTGTGTTAATTTACTTTGTGCTGCCTTGCTAGTTTACAGTTGAAGTAGTTGCCAGGTGAAGCTGAAAGCTATTCTTATTCCCGTGCTGACTAATTAGTCTTTTGTTTCCTTGTATCAGAAAGTCACAGATGCAGTGAATTTAAAGCTAATCAATTACTATACATGTATTGCATGAAATCAAGCAGAGACAGCATTTAGCATGCACACTTTCTGATCTAGCAGTAGTGCTGAGCTTGTAGAGCTCCCATTGGCTGAAAGGCAGAGCACTGCATGGACTTACACAAATGTAAAACAAACTACGTATTTTTTCTAAACGAATAACAACAATTGAACATTTAACAATTGGACATTTCAGGGCTTGACCATGCAGAACTCCTACTGAAGTAAATGGGAGATGGGCACTTGGTCCCTCCACAAGCATAGTCTGATTCACTATTTATTTTGTTGAAACTTTGGACTTGCTATCCATTAATTGACTGTTCTCTTTGTCTTTGTATTTACTTTCCCAGATGTTCCAGCCTATCATTTTACTTATTCTCATCCTTGTATTATTTTCATCCCTTTCATACACAACAATATTTAAACTTGTCTTCCTTTTTACACTGTTTTTTGTATTGTAAGTCATTCATCATTTACTGTTCATTGTAGTGTTATTTTCAGTTTGTTTATTTTGTCCACCCTCCAAGATAAGAAGTGCAAGAGACATAGTTTCTGTAATAGCCACTGCTGTAAAAACACTGAAGACTACTTGTTTGCTAAAACCAAAGCCAAACCAAAAATCCTGCAAAAAACATACCAAAAAGTCACCCAGTTGAATAGGAAACCTGCTCACCACGGTACTCCAGGTAAGCAAACAGAAAATAGAATTTTTCACTTTGTCTAGTTTTATAATTTTTGAATAAAAATTTCCTGGGGAATGGAACCAATTTATTATTCATTAATTTGCATCAAATCAGAAACAAAACAGAAATAGGCAGAGTGGGTGTGAGGACTCTGTTACTGTCCTCTTCCCACTCCTAGAAAAAGAATCTGTATTCCAGCCACATATGAATAGTAAAGTCACATTCTGTGTATATTCTGCAGTTTGGTGTCAGAACTTGTATATATATTTTGCATAATTGTGATGATAATGTTTTTCAGCACTGTATTATGTGGATTAGGCACCACAGAGGGGACAAAATCAGACTTGTTGGTATATAGAGCACTGTGTCTGGAACTGTGGCTAGGAGCTGGAACCTCTGAGAATAAAATGCCTGAGAAGGTATCAGAGTAGTTGAAGAGTCTTCTGAGAGATAGAGGCTGGCTGCATTCTCTGTGTGCTCTAGAAAAATGGCCATGCTGCAGTCTGGCTTGAACTGATGGGAGTGGTGTAAGTCACCTTGGCTCACGTCGAGCTTGTCAGGTAACATTTCCCGGTCTGTGGCCACCACGGCTCTCCATTCTCTCCCCAGGTTTCGGCATGAGTTTTGAATGGACATGGTAACTCTTGGTTTGCTGAGTGACCCCTGTCTAATCATGCCATTGGTAGCCCGTGACCGTAGTGAGGGAAGCTTGTGTACAAAGGTGTGCATCAGTAGTCACTGAATACTCCTATCTTGCCTATGAGAGGCTGAAGGAAGAGTACAGGCGACTCATTTCTTTCTTTCACACTTACATAGGCAGTTCCTACAAGCAGTAATCTCCTGCTATGAAAATCTCATCTGAAATGCCCGATGGAGCTCACTTTTCTGTTTCATTCAACCCATGTTGAAACCACTGAGCCCCACAAATATGAATTCTCCAAAGATGAACAAGGATATGTATTAATGACACTGTCCTTTTTCTGCAGTTGCCATGTTGAATATTGACCATGTTGAGTAAGAAGAGTGGTAGTAAATAAAGCAACTTTTTCTAGCTGGCAGTAAGAATTCCCTTTGATTTATCATGCTAGCTTTCTGTTCGCTTAATTCATTCCCCAGTGAGAACAGTTCATCTCCATGCCTGTGTTGTGCTCTGCTACCTGAAATAGTTGAGACACCATTTTGAGGGAAAATCCTCAGAGAGCAGCAAGAGATGGGGCAATAAAATTTTTTTTTTAATGAGAATGAAAAAAATAGTAAAAATATTCATTATTAAAAAATGCTGTCTTTTTCTCCTTGTTTGTCTAGCTTTCCCTCAACATACGCTGCAAGTGCAGTAACTTTGATCAGCCAAATCACTCAACTCCTTGATTTAATCCAAATACTTATTCCTACCAGGAGATGTTGTCGTCATTATCTATTTTATAGTTACTGAGATGTCTAAAGGAAATGATAATCAATATATATGAGATTAATAGATAGCTTTGACTGGTGTTCAGTTAAGGATGAAGTCAGGCCCAAAGTAATTCTGAGGCATTTCTAAGATGCTTTAATTTATGCAGTTACCTAAAAGTTAAGTTGCACAAATTAGAAAGTATTATGGCAAGATATGATTGAGCCATAATTCACAGTGAATTTCTATAACTGGAAAAGGTGTTTTGTTTTTCAGCAACTGCTGGAAATACTAGGGTTTTTTCCCTCATGGATTTGCAATTTAGACATTAAAAATACAGTAATTTTAGGCTTAAACTTGTCATACCAAATCTTAGCACAAGACTGATTTTTTCAGTTTCTTTCTGCTTTAGTATCTCCCATGGAGGAAAAAACAGCCGTGAATTTTCTTAAATGTTACTGACTCAATTCCCATAAGACAGAAAAAGTCATACTTAAATCCAAGATCTGAAGTTCTGGGCTTCTAGATTTTAACCCACACTTGTTTATACCTTTCTTGCCATTGTATGTAATAAAAATGAGTAGAGAAGGTTTGATTTACAGAGAGTATATCAGTAACAGTAATACTCTAAAGTTGTAATACACTTAATTCATATATTGAATAAATCTTGGAAAGTAATTGGGAAAGATTTGTTTCTTTCTGAGAAATCAGAAAAGGTAAGAATGAACAAATGAGATGAGAGGTGGAGATAATCTCTGCACAGCACTGGTAATTACAACTCCATTGATTTCTTGCGGTGTTTTTTCTTTTACAAAAACTGGAATTCTCCATTAAGCATCAACAAGCAAAATCAAAGCTGAGACCGTTTGGGACATTTAGGGAGCTATTGCACAGGCTGCAATCTGAAATTAAAGCATGCCAAAGCATACAAAATCATTTTAGAAGCTCCCCACAGTCTCTGAATCTCTCATGAGCAAGGAGAATGGTGGGGACCCCCACAAACAGAGAAATCTCAGTGAGAAATGAGATGTGTTTTTCCTGTCCTTTTGCATTCAGCATGAAGGGAGTGATTGGAGCTGCTGGTGAGTTTCACACCAGATATTGCACAATTTTAAAAGACGCTGAGAAAGCTAATAGAGTGAGTATGGACATTTATCCATAGCCAGAAGATAAGATCTAGCCAAAGAAATGTGTTCTATGTCTTGCTAAACTGAAATAACTTGGTGTTACGAAATGCAGTAATTGTACTTGCCAAGAAAGGAAGCAGATTCTCCCCACTTGGTTACTGGCCTGGTGGGCAAAGGCCATCTCACAGGTGAGTGAGCAAATGCAGCTGAATACATCAGCATCCTCTAGCAGGACTGCACTGGAGTCAGGCAGGGCAGAGACAGCCAGAACACTGCTGATTCACTGATTCTGCCTGCTGCATAGCTGGGGGTTCTGAAGAGAAATAGGTGAGAAGAATAGAGATTCTGCTTGCATGTGGCAAGGAGCTGGATATGCCAGGTTACCTATCTGTTCAAATCTCACTCAGCAGATTCACAGTTCCCATTTTGGAGTATTCTGGTGAAATGTTAATGTTCTGGGGGAAAAAAGTCATTGAATTTGAACCATGAGATTGCCTTAATTTAGCACTTCCCTGAAATGTTAAATTTTGTTTCCTGCATTCCCAGGGAATTTATTCTGTGTTCTTTCAAAAGGAAAAGATCTTGCTTCTGTAGATCTAAATCTGATATTTTTACACTTGTGGAAGTTGGCACTATCTCCAGTGAATTTTTATGTAATTTAGGGAATAGGTGCAATTGTTTTCTTTTAATACAGCCAGAAAAATTCAATTAAATTTGTTTCCTATTGAGAGCTGGCTCTGAATGTCCTGACAAAATCCCTTTACAAATATTTTCTTTTACTGCTACTGAAAAATTCCCATTATGTTAAAATGATCGTTTTCTCCAGGGTCAGATATATTTCTTTCAACCAAAACTATCCATGCCTGAAGCTCCAGTTTAGAGATAGAATAAGTGTCTGCTGACACATGTCAACAGTGCTTCAGAATCAAAACTAAAAGAGAGCAGGTGCTATAGTGCAGAAATATGCCTGGCAGTCGGAAAATAGAAAATTGCCAAAAACATGGCTGTCTAGATATGTGTTATAAAAAGAGATGAACTGCACATGAACTTCAGGAGTTGTTTACGAAAACAAGCAGCGCTTCAGGGCATTACATGCCCTTCTCCTTAATCACCCCAGAATCTGATAGGTGAGTAGGAGACTTCTAAAGGCATCAGTATCACAGACGTAGTTCCCATTGGCTTACATTTCTGTGTCTGATTTAATGCCACGGGAAGTGATATTCAAGCTCAACTTTTGCCATTACACATGCAGTTGCCTATGGGGAAAATTACGGTGGCTCTATTTTAAGTAAACATCTAAAGTATCCGTCACCGATTTCCAATGTAACCTTGGAGCAGTGACATGACGTAACACTTTGTTGGCTCTGTTTCTCCACTGAGTAATATCCTATTGCAGTAAGACGAGACAGAGTTTGTATTCCCTTCTTCCCATTTCCCATTGTATATATCCACTCCCGAGGGGTATATACCAGGATTGTCAAGGTGTACATCCTTCAGGAATCTAATGTTGAGGTTGAGTTGACTGAAGTGGCAATAGTGCTCTTCTTCCTTCTCATCACTGGCTTTTGTGGCCATAGCAAAATGGGTGTGCCATAACCAAGCTGGTGCAGCAGACCTGAAGATGCCCTGAAGTGGTCTTGAGTGCATTTTATAAGCCACTGCCCTGAGTATATGATCAGATTATAGCCCATGCTGAAACTCACTCTGCTTTGTCTCCAATCTTGCATAATGAAGAGAAATGTAGCAGAGGTCTTGTTTAAAATGCCCTTGCAACTTTTTTTGTTGAGGTGCTAACTTTTGACAAAGCAGTGCTGGTACCAGATATGAACAAAATATACTTTTCCCGTGGAAGCACTATGTTGGATGTAATGAGCCTGCAGTAGTCTTCCTGCTTATTTTACCTGTGCCAGAGGCCAGAAAGCCACATTTGCTGCTTTGTCTGCTGATGCTGGAGGACAAACAGTAGGGACAATCTCTGTTGAATAATTTCTTATCCTCAAAAGCAGGAGTGTCTACTTCTACACTTAAGGGTATATAAAACACTGATCCCATGTTTTTACAACTCACTTCATGTTTTCTTTGTCTCACCTTTTCCATATTAGGATGAATTCAACATGTCCCTTTGACCTATGAGGTGGGTCCAGTGCTTGTCTCCTAATGAGCCCCTCAGCCTCACACATTTCTAATTCCTCACACTGACAGAAATGTAGGCTTTTGCCTGACTGAGAACTTAAGCCTGGGATTTAGTCCATTGTCTTATTTATTTTTACTGATTTTACTTCAAAGAGTCCACATCGCAAGACGAGAGGCATGGAGTTAGCAATATTAAAGACACAAGAATAATAGCCTATATGGATGAATAAGAGTAAAAAACCATGTCTTAAGAGTCTGCCTTCATGTGCAGTAGTGCAGCTGTGCTGGCTTCAGGGAGGAGGCAGTGCTGTGATGCCTGGCCCACAGCTGTGGGCTCAGTTCTGCTCCCAGGCACTCCAGCTTCACTCCTAGCCATGTCAGTTGGCACGTGAGACCTAACCTCACTAAAGTCATACTGTCTCTTTAGCTTTAAATCCTCAAGAGTCTAGGGATTTTCTTCAGGAACATTCAGTTGTGTACTTGGGGCATATTTGTTCAATTTTTAGATCATCTTTACAATTTTCACAAATAGCCCAAGTGTCATTATTTAGGTTACATAGGAGCAGAATAAGCACCCAATTAATGTATTCGCTGAGACTTACAGCTAGACCATATAAGGAGAAAAAATGTGTTTTCCCTGAAACCTGGTTTGGTATTTACTATAAAATGCACCCAGAGTTAAAATCTTTATAATGTGCATGGATTTTATAATGGATTTTATCAGATAAAAACTTACTCTTCTAAAGAGGAGAGTGCTGACTAAGCAAAGGGTGTGTGAATCCTCATATCATGCCCTTTGTCTCACTGATCCTCTTGTCATCAGCTGCGCTGCCCATGAAAATATATTCCTGCTTAGGGCATTCCAAGACATCTGTCTGACAGCAGGATTTGGTCAGTTTTATGCTGCCCAAATCAAGTATTTTGCGGCCCTCCTCCAGGCACATGTGGGGCAAGAGGTTCCCTGAGGGGTGAATTTGCTGCCTGTCGCAGTTGCTGTCTGCAGGCACACCCAGGCACCCGTACCCAGCAGGGCAGTGTGTGTGAAGCTTCCCCCGGGGGTCTCTCTCCAGGTGCCAAGTGAGGGTTTAACCCACGGTGCAGCAGGAGGGAGCAGCTAAATTTTGCTACTCTGGCTTCAGGGTCTCCTGTGGACTTTTGCTTGCTGGATCGCTTTTGTCACACTCCATTCCCTCACCCAATGCCAGCACTTGCTGTGGACACTCCCAGGGATTTATATCCAGTCCAAGGTGTTTTTGGACCTTCTTCACCAGCCTTTTGCCAGAGATGAGTTTCCTTGCTCGAGGGAAATTCTTCATCCAGTTTCAAGTGCTTTGCTTTGCTGAGACACAAAGTGTCTTAACAGACTGTAGAATCTGGTCCAGAAATGTTTGGGTATATCCCAAAGAAACCATTACTGCCATTCCCAGAATGCAAGACAGTAGGATTACACAGTGCCCAGTAATTCTGCATTTCATAAGTGAGAGCATATTTAGAATACAAAAAAGGATTTTAGGGAGGAGTGGTTTGCTTTTAGCTCTTTAAGATAGCTGTTAACCAACAAAACCACTGCTTTAAACAAAACTCCTTTTACAAAGCAGTTAAGGAGGATCAGGTTGCAAAGCTCAAAATTATCATACTAAAAAATATAACCTTGCAAACTGGGTCTGGAAGACTGCAGAAAATCTTCCTTTACAGCATGGGCAACAGTAAAAGAAACCTAAAATTGCCTATTGTCATAGCTTTAATATTAACACTAGCTGCTTTGGCAAGCTTTAAAGACTGGACTGCACTGTAAAACCTAAAAATGTCCTGGACTTGAAGTTGTTTACACAAAATAGGAGGAGATATAAAGTTACAAAGCTGGGGGTTGGAAGAGATGGCTTTAAAACCATCCTCCGTGCACTGACGTCACATGGAAGCCAGCTGCGGGGATGATGCTGAACGGAACTGTTTTCCAGTTTGCAAAAGTTGAGGAGTTATTCAAAGAGAGTTGCAAATGCTGCCCCAGTTGAAAGGTTGTGTGTTGCTTAGCTTTCTTATTTCTTTTAAAGATCAAGATTCACAGAACAGGATCCCTGCTAGCTGTGCGTTTCATTGCTTTCGCTGCTGCCTAGAAATGGACTGAAAAACTCCTAAAGGATTTCTTATTCCATGAAAGGTATGGTTGCAGTTTATTTTAATTCAGTGTTTTTGAACAGTTAAGATTAAAAAAGAAGACAAATTTCTGATGTGGGAAACAGTTATTTAGACATCCCTGTGATGTTATTTATATGTAATGTGAAGTTCATATATGTCATATATGTCTTTATTTTTAAAGTTCAGTCAGTTTTTTCAGTGCAGGCAGAGCTATATTAACAGAACAGGGATGACAGATAGCATTGTGTGCTTTTGAGTCCTCTCTTTTCTTTCTTTCTTTCTTTCTTTCTTTCTTTCTTTCTCTCTTTCTCTCTTTCTCTCTTTCTCTCTTTCTCTCTTTCTCTCTTTCTTTCTCTCTTTCTTTCTCTCTTTCTTTCTCTCTTTCTTTCTCTCTTTCTTCTTTTTCTTTCACTTTCTTTCATTTCTCCCTCTTTCTCTTTTCTTTCTCTTTTCTCACTCAACTGTACTTTCTTTTTATGTATAAAATGCATGTTATCATGACACATGGCACACATTTATAATTGAACAAATACACATGTTTACAATTTTCTTAGTCATCCAAAATACAGCACTTATTTGGAAATATAATTTGATTGCATCTTTTTTTCTGTAAAAACAAGGGAAGATTTGTGTATCTGAATGATTATGCACATCCAATCTGATTAAACTCTGTTGAAAAATAACATCTCAGCTGATGTCAATCAGATTATTTTCAGAAGTTGCTAGAGGTTGTTTGCAAACTATCTTGCATTTTTAATATGTAGCTATAAAGGGTAAGATATGGGGGAATAATAACTAACATCAAATAGTTGCTTAAAACATTTTTTGCTTGAGAGGAGGAAAGCCTGAAGGAAAAGTTAAGGGAAAATGCAGCTGATGCAGACAAAATTGATTATTTGCCTAATTTGATTGCTATAATGAGCTTCTGACCTTGTCTAGGACATGCAGAAATTGCCAATACTGCAAGAGCACAGATATTGTTCTGATCCACAGAGCAAATGATAATGTGGCATTTTACGTGCCTTTGGGTTGCTTAAGCCACGTGAAATACCCATGGGGAAATCCCAGTTCTCTGTACACACAGAGGGTGTATTACCAGGACTGCACATCGCACTCCACCAAAATAACCCCAAACAAACCCAAAGGAAACAGCAAGAAAAAAGAAAGGGGTGGGGGGAAGAGAAGTAGAAATAGGAATCAAAGTCTCTGAGGAACTGATCTACTGTACAACAGCAGCAAAGCTGTATAGTCATCCAGCTGCTAACATCAATAAACATGAGTTTTCTTCTCAGAATTTATGTCAAGAGGAAATCCGAGAAGCCTAAGAGACAATACAAGCTTTTTGTGGATCTTAGAGCTACAAGTGACCATCTGTAACTTCTGTAACTATCCTCTTTCAAGAGTTGGTTTCCTTCTGACTGTCTTCAGTCTCTTTTTATAATCAGAGTTCCATATGAAACAATTTGAAAATTGTTAAGATGAATGCCAACATGGCAATAGTAGTTTCCAGCACTGAGGAAACACTGGAGGCCTTTTCAATGCTATATTCATGCTTGAAAGGAGTACATATTATATCTGTTCTTACATGTGTAAAAACAGATATGCTATACAGTATTGACCTTTCTAGTAATATGTGGCTGATTAAAGCATGGTCATTATTATTAAGTGCACTAGCAAAATCACCATTTGTGCAAGTTGTTGACAGATTATGTCTGCCTGTCTTGTTCATGACTTTATAGCATTAACATATGGGGGTTTTAAAATTTTTTTTTTCTGATGTGTATTTGTGTAAGTATTAAAGCAGAGCAGAAAGTTGACTTTTGTTTGTTTCTCGGAGGTATCCTGAAAGGTTATAAAGACATAAATATAGCCAAAAAAACCCCTCAAACAGTGATGCTAAAAATTGCAACATTTGAATTAGCAAAGTGAGAAAGTACTGCAATATTCTTGAAGTTCATTAGCAATAGATGTTTAGATTGCAATAGATTTAAGTGTCATAGAATTTTTTTGCAAGTGGTTTTTGGTCAGCGCTTACTGGAGTCTGGCACGAAGCTGAAACGCTGGCCTGGAGAGGTGCAGTCTCTGTAGCCTGGCTGCATTCCCCAAGAGGCTGTGAACAAACCAGTACTTGACTTCTTTTTTGATGAGAATTCTGTGCTGTCTTTCAGCAGCTCCTACTTTCAAGTAATTTTATGGTTTTATGAAGTTGCTCTGTATGTTTTTAGGCAGGGGAAGGAAGAAGGGTTTGAAATCTGTTTGCTGGTAGTTGAGGGACAGATTCTCATTTCTGAGCTCCAAGACAGGTGCTTGGGTAAACTGTTCCGCAAGCCCTGAGTTAGGGCTGGGCCCGTGGTGGCTTGGGAGATCCTGTGGGAAGACTTCCTATGACCCAAAGACCTGAGTAACCTGTTGGGCTTCATCTGAGCTCTTCTGCTTACTTGTACATGAAAGAAGCTGACTCCAACTTTGGCATCATCTTCCCAAGTCAGCTGAAATAACGCAGACACTGGTAAATGGTGATTACATGGTAGCCACAGCTGAATCAACAAGTCTTGCCAGTAATGTACAGGATGGGGAAGAACTTTGCTCAGGAGTGAGTTTTTATTATATAATAGAAAATGTGGGAAGTAAAATCAGCAGTTCCTGTGAGTTGACAATCACTGATCATCAGTCAGGGAAATGAACGAATTGCAGGATGGTAAACTGGACTCAACTCTAGTTAATTCTCTGATAATTCATTTGCCTACCTATTTGGTTTTTGCCAGGAGAAGAAAGCAGTGCAGAGGCATTTTATTACTAGAACTAGATTCCATGTCCACCTAGGTAACCCAACAACTGGCTTTGAGAGCTGAAGTTAACAAACTCAAATATCAATACCTGTGTACCAGGCATTATATCACATGAGCCATCATAACTGAATGAGTGAGTGTTATTTCAGCCTTGCTGGCATAGTAAATGCTCTGATGGTAGTGGGGTTTTTAGTGTAAAGCCTAAGAAAGTGAGAGGAACACCAAGCCCATTAAACCTGTAACTGCTTTGCTCCAAAGTCAGAGAAGCAGATCTAAAATATTTCCCTTAAAACTTGCCTATTTAGTGGTTCAATTAATAGTTTCTTCATTTACAGACACTAAGATGCTAAAGACTTCTGAAGGGAAGAAACTGATGCACAAATTAGTCAAATATTCTGAGAAAGGTTTTGAACAAGACTGGAGTTAGTGCTATTGGAGAATATTTTCTAGTTTTCCCTATGCTGGTCCTGAAACTAACATTTATAGATTTAGATTTCTAAATCCAAAATTCTTGAACCCTTTTTGGTGACCCACTGTCCTTTATTTATAAATTACTTCTACTGTATATGTGTTTGTACCTGTTATTAGCTTTCCTGTCCTGTCTTCCTTCATGAATTCCAAAACATTCCTGTAGCCATGAGAATTCCCTGTGAATATCAAGTTTACAGTCTTCAATTGCCAAAAGAGTGTAACAGTCTCTGTCATGCTCCTTGCATGCGTGCAAGGAGTGCATGAGCAAACATGATACCTTTACATTGGCAGTTGTCTTTTGAACAAACACAAAAATAGCTTTCACGCTCAAGGGCAGATATTGCAGGATCCCAAGGTCCTGAAGTGCCGTTCAATATTATACGGACTCAAATTCATTGAAAACACATTTACAGTGAAGAGTAATGGCAAAGATGCAAAGTGATCATGGCACAGATCCTGCTGTGGCAGATGCTACTGAATTCTGTGATGCTGAATGTGAGGTGTTCCACCTCCCCTTTCCTGACTGGGCATCTCTGCCTTTGGGTTTATGTCCTATAATGCTTAGCTATCCATATTTCAGTCACACTCCAGATAAATATCAAGCAATTGTGTAATTCTGTCTCCTGCAAGCACATTTGAGTTATTAATTTTGGGAATTGTCTTGGTTGTCTTTGTTCCCTGAAAGCTAGAATAAAACATAAGTAAGATTTGCTCTCATAAACTTCCAGGAAATATTCAGGGAGGAAAGAAAAAAAGCAGAGCTATCTTTGCTGTTGCACAGACTGCAGCCATGGACCTGCGTGAACAACTGGAGAATACCGAGAGGAACTGGAATAAAGAAAAAATGGAATTGCTGGAGAGATTTGACAATGAAAGGAAAGAATGGGAATGTCAATGGAAGGTCATGCAGAAGAAAATAGAAGAGGTACTTTTAAACAAAAATCTGAACACCACCATTTTCACTTGGTGTGAAGTGACATGGAGTCACCTCAATTTTTTTTTTCTGTATTTTATTCTATTTCTTATGTGTCACTGGAAGTTTCTAATAGCTGATGGTAGGATGAAAATCCTGGGATTAAGCAGTATTTGCAATTGCTTGTTTAATAGTTGTGAATACAAAGTAGGAGGTGAAATGTGGCTTTGTGTGCTGTGAGATTATCAGTGTTCATACAGCTGCCAGTTCAGCTGGGCATATAATACAGGCATGCTGCCTATATTATACATGCTTTTTTCAAGTACATACTGGACAATATGGGGATTACAAAAATGCATATTTAGTGACAAAAAATTTAGGTATCATAATTGTCTAGCAAAAAGGATTTAGATGGCACAGGTCTGCTGGAGCAAATAGTAGTATTAAAAATAATATATATATGAAATACTGTGTGATACAGAATTATTCTGGCTAGAACCTGTTCCTTTTATGGATGACTTTTGGGACAGAAATCAGGTACAGTAAATAGCACGAAAGTTCTGAAACCGCTTGTGTTTACGCATACTAGCAAACAGTCCCTGCCGTTTGCAATGCATCTCCTTCCAGAAATAGTCACAGTGATTATTTATTATTCTTTTATCCTCAAACCGTCCCTGCAGCCAAAGCCTCTGACACTCTCTAATGCATTAACTGAGTCTGCTTGGCAGCATATAGAGGCAAGTTTTTTCATTAGTGAGCTTTCCTCATTTTTCATCTAATATACACATGGGGTGGTTTCGTGTGTTCTCTGCCAGCACTGACCTGTGGCTGAGCAACACAGGAATGTATGGCAGAGATTCCTCACATGAAAGTGAGAAGGAAAATGGTCAGAGCCAAAGGAATTGCAGCCATACACTGCCCATTAAAACAGCCTGCAGCAGAACTCCATAATGTCAGCTCTCTTATATTTTATCCACAGTTCTTGCAGGCTTTGGTGTGATGGTCTTTGCCACATTTTGTCTTTTATATTAGGACTTTTCTGTGCAGTCTTCCCTAATTTCGCTGCCAGGCTGAGAATGCTTCAAAAGTTAGTAATGTGATCTGTGTATATAGTTGAATTTCATTCTCTTTGGTATAAGAACTGGTTTGGAATGATGCTAATGAAAAGGTATTCTGGCTATTAGTAGACCTGACAATGTCAGCAAAGACTGTTTTCATCATATTCTTTATTAGCACAGAGATTAGGAAAGCATGACAGAGACAGAAAAAGAGATAAAGAATGGAATGGGGCTGAGGGGAAGAGAATGAATCAATTTGCTGGCTACTGCAGGGCCAAACAAAACTGCAGATGATATCCCAAGATTATTGGAATCCTAGGGTTCCCTCTTAAGCTGTGTCTATAGCTGCTGCTGATTTCAGATGCCTGACATTTCTTCTCCAAAAGTCACAAGGCTGGAGAAGAGGGTAGAGAGATACCTTTTAAATGCCATTATCTGTGGGAGGACTTCATCAGTAGTACTTGTGCTCCCTTATCAGATTGTATTTTAATTTGGTAGTTTTCTCTAGCCCACCAAACATAACTTAATTCCTTCAGGAAGATTTGTGGGGTTTAGGAGTTGATATTATGGTTATTGGGTGATATCCTTCCTTCTTACTGCTAAGCTGAATCTGTATGAGGCTCTTATTTCTTGGAAATGGCAAAGTTCAGCCCTCAGTTTCCATGAGCAGCTGGGCTTTGGGAGTGAAATCTGAAAACCCAGGATGAGGTCAAGTGTTAAGTCTCTGAACGTGAGAATACTTCTAATCCACAGCACCACCCATGAAATGGCCATATGTTCTTCATGTTGTTATTCTTTTCCACTGTCCTTCCAAAAGCTGTTGTGATGGCCTTGTGCACTGTGAGAGGGCAGGCAGATGGCTGTTCAGGGGTGCCTGTATGCTTTCTTCGTGAGAGCAAGTTAAGAATGAATGTTTATAAAGAGCAGTGTGATTCTTGGCACTGGAAATTATTCTGTAAGCAGAAGAGATTTTTATGATGTTGCTATTGTTTCTAATTTATAATTTACCACGATTCCTAGTTTGACTGTGCTGGGTGACCAGAATTAACACCTCTTCATTTACTAATGAAGCCGCTGGATCTCAGCAGATAGCATGAAAAAAGAGGGTCACAGCACACTGCCAAATAATACCATTCTGCAGTACTGATTTATCACTCCAGTCACAGGGAGGAATTCCACTGGTCTGAGAACTCAAAGAGTCTGCTCTAGTGCAGATGGCACTGTATTTGATGAGAATTCACTTCCTCTCCTTCAAATAATATACTTTAATAAGCTGTAACGTAGCCAGAACGCTCTCTGTCCCTCACATTCCCCCACATTCCCTATCCATCTCATCACAGTTGTGTCCACCGCAGTGTGCTGATATTACTGGGAAAACAACCATGCAGCTTTCGGCTCAAGGCAGGGCCAGTTATCTCGTGAGATCTCTTCCAGTCCCAACCATGGGTGGAAGCCACACATTAAAACTATGGCAGAGAGTTTGAGAATGGTAGCAGCCCTTTCCTTGTCCTGTGGCAATCATGGTGTGTGAATTATCACACTAGGTGACTCAGCACTTTTCTACTAACGCGTGTATAGAATCTTTCTAATCAGTGCTACTGAGTGAAGCATCATTCAAAACAGAAAATAAATATGGGGGCTTTGCCATAAAGTTCGTTATAATACCATGATTTAATAGAATTTCTATTGTCTTTTCAGCTTTACCAGGAGGTAAAGCTTAGAAGAGAGAGCAATATGACCACCCATGATAGCAAGGCCATTCAGAGCAAGATGCTGCAGCTGTCCGTGCATTCCCCTGCTTTGCAAGAGAGTGACACCGTGGAGCTGAGCCATCAGCACAATGTGGCAAGCAACAGAATGGAGAAAGGGAGTTTGCTCGGTGTAACAGGACACGAATGGAAAGAACCCAGAGACAAGAGCAGAAACAATACTCTGTTAATGGACAGTCTGGCCTTTGAGAACCATGAGGAACCTGAAGAGAGCTTCAGCATTAAAACTTCAGAGAAAAATACCAAGAATTATATTGGTGATCTCAATGTAGTAAGTAAAGAATGAGCATGTTTCAGTTACAAGGGGGAGGAAAACACCGAGGACTTTGGCCTCCCAGGTTAAGCTAAAGAACTGATCTGCCTGATTTTAGCTTTCCACAAGTCACTGTCTCTACTTCCTCCTAGGTTTGCTATCAGTGAGTGTCTTCTCACTGTTTAAATGTGTTAACTGTGTTAACAGTATGCTCTTTACCTCTGTTCACAAGGTGGGGGCATTTTTGTATCTTTTCTTGTACTACTTTCCTCTGCTGTGAATCTTAAATGCAAATGACCACAAGTTTCAAATTAATTCTGGAGATACCATTTAAAATATATATATTAAAGGACTGTTTTTTATATTTATAAAGGCTCTTAAAGAACTTGCCAGAGTCAGTGAAGAATTATGCAGCTATCAAGAGGAAATTCGAAAGAAGTCAAACCACAGAAGGTAAAAACATATTTGGACTTCTTATATTAGAGGAAGAAAATGAATAATGCTCCTTATGCTTTTCACTTTGAAGGCAGATTTGCTGTTGGATTTGTTAGTACTTGGGCAGTTCCTACCCTCCTACGGTTTCAGTGCTCAGCATAAAACATTCAAATGAAATACGCTGAAATATGATACAAAGGCACGTTTTACTAGTAAAATAGGTTTTATCTATAAAACCTACAAATTCAGATTAGTATTTATATGAGATGAAATTGTATTTGTTTCTAATGGCTGTACAGAGGATTGGGAAAGTGAACAAATATTTCTGTCTGCTCTGGCCCCATTTCCATGACATTTTATATGACACTGTATGGGTTTGTCAGGCTGGGAAGTTTCTTACTTTAAGCCCAAATCTCGCCTGGGGGATGTGTCAGAAACGGATGATCCAAGAGTACAAAGAAGGCAAGAGAGGGAAGAACCACCATACATTTGCACTAATGGAAAGATGGCAAGTCAGACCCTGGAAAGTATGGCCAGTGAATCTTCTATCGCGTTACAATTTCAATGTTCAGGGTCCTCTCTAGCAAAAACCAGACTGCCTCTTGAGTTGTGCAGAAATTCTCAGGTAAAACTGAACCTTCTCAGATGCTCCCAAAGATCAGAGGGATTTGTCACACTCCACCATGCGATCAGTTGAATGTCTGTCACTAATTTATTATTTTAGCTGGGCTACTGTTTGTACTTTAAAGCAAAGGGATTCATAGATGATGCATAACTTCTAAAGGTGCTTTTTAAACAGATCTCAAAAGACAGATCTCATGTATAATGTTATGAAACCTACACAAGAGATAAACTGTGTCCTACAGCTTTCTTCATTCAGTTCACAGTCAGGCAGACTCAGGAGTCATTAGAAAAAGATCCTACTGTCCTTACTGTAGCATAGATAAGAAAACAGTCATCTAAAAAACACAGAAGAATAATTTTAGTGGCCAAGGAAAAGAATACAAATTCCTTTTATTGACCTTTCCTTAAATTTTTCACGTGTGTTTTGATTATGCTGGGTATATCAGCTGCAGCAAAACTGCTCCCAAACCTTTTTAAGTAGCCAGTGTTAAAACACCTGCTCCTGGGGAGAATGAATCCATGCTGAGGTCCTCTGGAAGGTTCCTTATTGCTCATCCCTAAAACACCTCTTCTGTTATTTCCAGAATGAAGTCACTTCCTTTCCTGGGGGAATTTGAGGAAACCCAAAACACAGTTATTCTGCCTGAGATGAACCATGTGTCCAGCAATGAATCACAGATTTCAGTTGCTTTTGAAACAGAGGAGCATAATAATAGGAAGAATCTGGTGAGCTCCACCAAGGCTTTGAAAGACATTTCTTATAGTGGTCTTACTGGTGACATAGGAACGGATGTCAGACCTTGGCAAAAGAAAGAAGCTCCACCAGTTCCTCCACGGAGCACTTCTCGGCACCTAACAAACTCACTTTCTGCAGTTGTACAGCTTTCAGAAGCACCAATAAGAGATCCAGGCATCAAAAGCAATTGCAAGGCTCAGGATTATTGGAATGGAGGGAAACTGAGCAATCCTTCACCTGTGAACAAAAAAAAATCTGCAGCAGCCTGTGCAAATGAAGAGCAGGCCGTCAAAGTCCCTGTGATGGTAACTGCTGCAGTACCTGTAACCAAAAATGAGTGCAATGTTCCAGCAAGTTTCTGCCACAACACATGGGCATATGATATGGGCAAGCTTGGAAAAGACAATAAAAATGAGCCTTCCCCACTGTCAGCCCAAAAGAGTTGTTCAGATGGAAATATGGCCCAAAGCAACAAGATGCACCAGAAACAAAACACCAAGTGTCACAGCAGCCCTTTTTACAGCAATGCCTTTTATGCCCCTGCTACCTTGCCCAATGATCTTTTGGAAGACACCAGGTATGCTTTGGGAAAGACCCAAAGAAATGAAACGCTAGCAGCAAAGATTGATGAGTTTAATCGGACTGTATTTCACACAGATAAATGTAACAATGCTCTGCAGCAAAATCAGGTGCCTCAAACAGCATCAGAAGGTCACAAACCCTGTGGTCGACTGTGTGACTCTGCTACTAGCAGGGCAGAAACTGTAAATACGTCTTGTGTTTCAAATCCCAAACTCTCTCCAGCAAAGGAGCAAGAAGCTAGCAACCCCAGCAAAGCTGTCAGGACAGCAGGGCAACAGAAACACGTGAATGGACTTCCAAATACTAGTGGTTATAGGCACATGCTTCAGGAGCATGACTGGAGACCAAGTAATTTATCCGGTCGCCCGCGTTCAGCTGACTCAAGGTCGAACTATGGTGTTGTTGAAAAGCTTTTGAAAACCTATGAAAAATCAACAGTGACTTCTCTGTGTAATGCAAAATGCTGCGAAGATAAGCGGACACAGGCAAATTCTGAATTCACCAATGGGGGTTGCGAGACACTGAGTCAGTATTTAGAAATGCTCCAGATTGAGCAAGAAAAGCAAGACTTTCCAAGGAATTCAGCCAGGCATATTGGGCAGCAACTCAAGCAAGGAAAAGAGAGACAGAAGTTACCAGAGGTAAGGTTCATAAGAATGGCAAAAACAAAACAATTGTTTCATAACAAGCCTCAGACTCTAAAATTGGGCAGACTAACATTATATTGTAAATAATTATGTAAGAATAGATACTTTAGGCCAGGATGTGGATGAATCAGGAGCATTTCCTCTGCAGATTATAGAGCTGTGGGAAGGCAGGAGCATGTAAGAAAGAATGAGCAGTGAAGGCATGTGCCAGATTCTGATCCCTGCTGCTGTTCTGTGAAGCTAGTTTTGTACTGCAGTGCAGTTATGCTAGGATTGAAGTAGTGAGAACTTCAATCAAGTTTTAACACCCTCTATCCTTCCTTTAGCTGATGTGTTATGTCATAAGACTTCCCATAGGGCTTGAGGAAACTTGGCTATGCCCCAAACCCTAGAGGTCTTAGATAACATTCTTCAGTATCCAGGGTGCTCTTGGGTTCAGGATTTCCTCGGAACTGCCTATGACAAGGGGTATTGTGATTCCATAAAGTTTCCATTAATAAAGTAACCTTCTCTTACTCACGTCTCAGTTCCAGTTTCTCCTATATATTCAGGCATAGGCTCACAGAAACAGAAGAGCATGGCATGACTAATTAATTTATATTTGGCTGAAGTTTATTTTCAGAAGTTTAGAAATACTGCCTTTGCCAACATTCTTTCTTAATGAAAATGCAAACAGATGGCTTGGGAAACACACTGTAAGTTGCAGGTTCTGTAAAAGTCCACAGAGAGCACAAAGAGATAGGCCTCTTGGAATCTCAGAAAAGATAAGGCAGGTGTGTTTTGAGCTGAGAAACTTAAATGGGTTCAGGCTGTCAGCTGGTATGCCTTAAACTGTCACAAATTCACAGACTTCAGTGGAGCTGTATGGATTGAAGCAGCTGAGAATCTGACCATGCAGATTTTCTTCTGCACGTCTTTCTGACAGCCTCGCAGTGATGCAATGCCTTGTTTACAGGCACATCTTTACTTCAGCACAGAAAGAAAAAAGCCATGAAGCTTCTGACTTCTTTTTCATCCAATAAACTTTTGACAGGCAAACAAATTTTCATCAGTGAATATGGAGGAAAGGAATAATGACTTTTTCCACAGGCTCACATTTTATATTGTCATTTCTATCTGTAGAAACTAAGTGTAGAATACTGCCTGATCAGGAGTTACCATTTAAGTCCAGCAGAATTAATGTCACAGAGATGTAAAGAATTACATGTGGCATGAGGCACTGGGTTTATTGTCATTATTTCCAATTTACATCAACATCGCTATGATCAAAATTAGCTGGGTTTCCTCTGCATCTATGGCTCTGCAGGTAGACATGACACTGTATTAACACATAACCATTCTGAATTAGTTACCAAGTTAAACAGCTTCACACTGAACTAATGGAAACAGAGTTTCCTGAAATAGGATCTATCAAAAAATACCTGAAAAGTATGTAGATCATACTCCAGTAATATCAGATGGTATTCTGAGTTCTACACTTGGAATAGTTTACAGCATTCATCGACAAAAAACCTTCCAGAAACTAAGAGATAAGAGGCAAATGTCAGTTTTGTCTTGCGCTATCATTTTATACCTTTGCTTGTGTCTGACACTTGTCTTCGTGTATTTTAAACCACAACCAATGTGAGAATCCCTGTACATAGAAATAGCTGTTCTGTTGCATTCTCTGCATTGCTGCACTCCTTTTAATATCTTCCAACCACCTGTTCTGAGGTCACCGCAGATGTCTTCCTGCATTCCCGCTGCATTCCACAAAAGCTGTAACTTGTTAAAGCAAGGAATTGCCTTTGTGTTCTAGATATGTGTGCCAGCTAAATGTTCAAGTGAGAAGGGCTTCTCCCGTCCCGCTCGGCCAGCAAATCGACGCCTGCCTTCCAGATGGGCATCCAGATCCCCGTCAGCACCGCCCGCTGTGAGAAGAACGGTGTACAACTCTGTCTCCTTTCGGTCAGAGACCTCAGTAGTCTGAACCCAGAGCTGGGTTGGATGGTGTTGTGAAAGCTCTATGCCTCACTATAACTGTATTTGGTATGTGTCGTAGCAACCAGTTCCACACTGTTGTGTTTTGTCCAAGAGTGACCCCCACCACGTGCCGGACAGAGCATTCTGAATCTTAGGTCATCATCATCATGGTCTTCAGTGTTTTTATTGAAACGAAATAGCTATATTCCTGGTTTTCTCTGGGTCTTTTTTTTTTTTTTTTAATAGTTCACAATTTCTTTTGAACAGCATCTTTCTTAATTTGCCAATCAATTTTGAGTTGAAACAATGTATAGTGCTGTATATTCTGACTCTTCTGCAAACAGCAGAACGTAAAGCTGTATGCATGATCATGTGTTTGTAGGTGCATGTGTTGGACTAGGAAGTATACAGGCCTGTATTTAGAAGAGACAAACTGTGCTAGTGTTGACATTGAAATTACAACCTATATGCCTACATATATATATATACTTTGTGTTTATTTTAAAAAGTTTGAAATATACAGTCCTGATGACATTTATATTTTGTATATCTTTTACATAGGTTCACAGGTGTAGTATTTAATGTAAAAAAACTAAATATGCATTTTTTGTGACTGATCGCAGTGATAATGCCTTGCACAATATGTATCTGAAGCAGACGGGCTTGACTGATTTGTCAGTCATGCTTCATGGCATCCTTGTTCAGTTTCCTAATCCTTATGCTAGGTCAAAATTCCCAAACATATTTTTTCTGAATTAAAATATTATATGATTTGTAATACATTAGCCTTTTTCAGCACCAGAGACATTTCTGAAATGTTCCAAACCCTTTACAAAGCTTAAATGTGCCATTATATATATAGCATACTGTAAACACTTGGGTAGATTCAACTACTGTAACATACAATTTATGAAGGGAAGAAAAGGGTTGTATATGCTCAATTCTGTAAAACTTGTTTTTCCTTCTAGCATTATACTTTGAGGTTTGGCAAAGTCAGATAACAGTGGACTTGTTTACTTTCACTCAAGGCAGGAGAACAAGCGACGTTGTTCCCAGTGCTGCAGCCACACTCCTTTTTTTACTCTGCTCCTAGACTAGAGTGCCTGAGCCACTTGCTAATTCCCTGCTCCTGGACTGACTCGTGGCAGTCAGTTATGAAGTTTACTTGCACTCTGGCAACAAGCTGCATCTAGTATGGAAATACTGCATCGAGATATGATCACAATGGTGCCCGAAATCCTGACACGTGGCGTTGCAACTCTGGTGTTGCAATCACTTGACTTGGTATTATTTGCCATCTGAATGACATGCATAGAGCCTGGCTTGTTCCTTCCCACAGCGTGAAAGAAATATGGATGCTATCCAGGCTCTGAACTTCCAGAAAGACAGTGTCCTTCATCCTGGAATTTTTGCACCTTTTGTTAGGCTGTTGCTGGATGCACAGTGCAGTAATGATGATAAATGTTACCTTTAAACAGCATGTCTAGGTCAAAAGGAGTAAAGAGGCACTTCTTCAACATCAGCCTGATCTTGTCTGGCAACTTTTCTTCTTCTTCTGGAGAAACATAGTGTGTTGAAAGGAATTTCAAAAATCATCCCAGGATCCATTAATGTGCACATCTTCTTACGTGAATGTAAAAAGGATTTCAGAGAGAGTGTAGGCTTTTGTCCTAGTGAATTGTATATGTGGCAATATAGGGAAAATTTAATGTGCTTAATTTGGTAGTGATCTGTTGTTCTACTCCAGTCATGTTGAGAATTCACACCTTTTTCCTTCCTTTTAGGACCTTATTCTTCTTTCCTCTGCACAAATTTGGTTTTGAAGAGAGAGAAAACAGGAAGGCCATGTGTTCTGAGCAGTAGCCTGTATGGTAGTATTGGTAACAGTTCAGGTTTGCCAATATTGGAGTGAGCAGGCATTAGAGCCATAAATTCCAATTTATCATGCAATTATGGCTGTCTGCTTGGCAAAAAACACACTCAGAGTAGTTTGCTGTATCTAGACTTCTGGTCCTTTCTAGGTCTATCCCACAATACATGAAGACTTCAAGCAAATCAACAGTTCATCAAAACTTACTCAGATATTATTGAAAAATTATTGCTGGAAAAGATACAAGGACAGAGAATCTTGAAGAAAATTTATACAATTTGGATAGAGACAAAAATCTGTGTGCTCAAGTGAAAACTCAAGAGTTCTATAAATTTGACTGTTTGCCCTAATTTGGAGATTGCACTCCATTAGCTTCCTCAGAACTAGGAAAAATCAGACATGATTCATGGTAAATTTGGAACATGGCTTAATATTATATCTAACTGTGGAAATTAGCAAACCAAAATACCTTGCAAATTGATCTTTTAAACACCTTAAACACCTAAGTAGCTGACCAGCTTTGAATGCCTAATGCTGAGGGAAGGGTGATATAAGAGAATTGTAAAAAAATGTAGTTCTTAACTTCAGTCACTGTTGACTGCAAAAACACATCTTTAAATTACCTTTATGGTGAAGTTAAGCAATTTTGTTCTGAAAAATTGTGGTGCACTTTTGTTTGAAGTATGTAACTACGAAAGCATTTCCCTTGATTAGTCAGTGAAGGTGTTAATTTAGTTCCCTTCAGTTTCTTTGGTTGCCTTTGACATAGACCACATTGTTGAATCACAGAGAAAGGATCAAATACCAACAACATTCCCTTATGTATGTAAGTTAAATGAACAGAAGGTTTTTGAAATAAACTAATAGGTCAAGGATGAGTCCATTTTGTCAAGATTTTCTGTGTACGTCTAATTACAGACATTGGTTCTGATGTCAGTATCAAGAAGAAAAGTATCAAAAAGTATCAAAACCTGGTGATTTTGGTCTGCAGGCGGCTAGTTGGAAATACTAACTTTAGAAAATTGCCACTGTCACTGTTTAAATATTCTCTTCAACTGCACTTATAACAGGGCCAGTGGACTGTGGTGATTTTTCTAGTTCCCATAACTGTGGTTATTGAACCACAGTAATGGCTTCATTCACTTATTTGCTGTGTGGGGAAAAGCTCTGTTGGGCTTTCAGGTTCCCCTGTGTTGTTTCTGACAAGGAAATCTACACATATACACACACTTGTGCAGGAAACACAAATGATCTAAGCATAACTTGACCTTCCTATTAATCCTAATGTCACCTATGGAAGCAGTGAGTTTTGCAAGCCTGTTTCTAAAATAGGTTTTAATCATTTTACTCCTCCGTAAAGTCTCTGAAGTCTTACTGCAGATATATGTTCTTCTTACTTGCACTCTGAGTTACTCTCTCTTTATTGCATGTTTATGGGTCTTAGTAACTCTCTGGAGAGACAGCCAGCTGCCCATTGAAAGGGGGGTGCCACTAGGAATCAGCTGGCTGGTACTTAGCTGACAAAAAGCATAATTCTCCCTAATACTGGGAGATGGAGCCATAATCCTACCACACCCTTTTATGGAGGAGTGTGGCAGGGTAGACACATATAGAGAAGAATCACTTAGATCTTATCTGCATATGCAACAGAGCAGGCCACCTGGAGTCCAGAAAACTGGCCTGACTCAGACCCTCTGCTGGAGGCAGAAGGAGGAGAGGAAAAAAGTTCCCTTTAAAACCTCTGGGTATCATTCCTCAAACTCAGAGTACACTTCCATTAGGTCTTTTGTCTTTACAGTGTAAGTGACAGACTTAGGTATCTTTAAAATGTTGCTGAAGGGACGAACGTTATTTGTTCTCCAGCAACAACACAATTGTCTTTCACTATGACACACACTGTAAAGGAGTTGGCTGTTATACATAGGAAAGGATTGGCAATCAGTGTACTAACAGGATTCTCCAGAGCATTCAGAACACCAATTTATTTCTTCAGTTGTCTGTTTAAAAAAATTGTTTTTTAAAATAGGGATTTTGTATCCACATGTCTTCGACAGCATTTTAGCAAAGATCTACAGCAATCCAGAAGGCAGGCCCAAGAAGTTACGCAATTCTCACAGTGCTGCTATGCAAAGAATTTCATTGGCTTTGAGATCTGTAATATACAGCTCTAGCCATTATACTGCTGATATTCTCTACTGGACTCATTTGTAATGGTGTCTTTATTTGTGAACATGCTCTTTAAACTGGGAGGTGTTCTAAATGCACTAAAACAAAGCCCCTTGTTGCCTCTGGCCTTTCTACACCTCTTGGATTCGCAGTTTATACTTTTATGTGGTTTATTGCTGTTGGTCTGTATGTATATGACATGCCATAGGACTTTCTGTCTGTACTGCAGCCAAAATATTTTTTGGACAGGCTGTTCTAAAAAGTGCTGATATTACTATTGCCATCCACAAATATATCAGATCTTGATCTATTGTTTTGCATCACTGAAAATGCACTTTCTTCATCTATTGTTAATGGCATACATTACGCAAAACTTGTGCTTTTGTTTTTTGAAATTACAGTTCTTCTGCTTTTGCAGTTTGGTTCTAGCCCTCTCCCTCAGACCTCTTCTGCTGGCAAAGTTCTTGCATCAGTAGAGACGTGTTTCTGATGTGTCCAGTTGGTCCAGTTGCTGTGTGACCGTGGCAGCTCATACCTAAGGGTGCCTTACTATGTTACTGTACAAAGAATTGTACCAGAATTTCCATGGGATAAGAGAGATTGAACGGTCAACATGATCAAAGTGAACACGTTGTTAATGCCTTTTCTCTAGTACCTGCTGTCAGCAATGTTCCTGTTAAAGGGTCTGGAGTTTGATTCCTCCTAGCGGTGCATCTTTGTGTGTGTGTACGGCCAAGATTCACTGAAAAATGACACTGTAGGGGAGTGTTATATTTTAAAATCAGATTATCTAATGTGTGAGCCCAAAATATACTGCTCTGTCGCATGAGATAATTTTTCCCTTTACTACAGAGTAGATGCCATCTCAAAATGAATAGTGGGAAGAGAGCAGGCCCTGCACAGGTATGTCTAAGGTATGTAATACAAGAAAGTAAGCTATGCTGGCTGGTATTACTGGGTGAATTAAATCCCTTGAGTAGTCAACTTGGTAAAGCCAGAGGTTGTTTACTGTGAGGTCTCAGTGGATGCATAGCCTTCTACTAACCTGCTAATGTGTCACAGGGATTGTAATGCTGAAGAGTCTGATTTTGATTGCCCCTCCACCTGGAGGGAGGCCACTGCCTGTGGCAGATGTGCCTGCATAATCTTTTGCCAGTGCCCAGGAAATTTCCCTAAATTAGTTTACTGCAGCTAGAATAATTTCTAAATCATATTCACAGTAGGAAAGGACTGTCATTAAAGAAAATTGCACTCATGTGTCAACTCTGCAAACATGTTACTGCCAGCTGGCATGGTGACACAGAAAATCATACTGAATTTTACTTCTGTATCGTGAGATATCTGCAGCAGGCCAGCTGTTCTGGTACCATATATGATGTAGAGCTGCTTAAGATGTTGGAAGAACACCAGAGCCAGCTATGTGTGTGCATATGGCCTGCTTGTTTCTTTGCAGGCTCTTTCTAGTTTCCACAAAGATATTCTGATTGTTTTGGGAGTTTGGGGTTTTTTTTTCCAAATTCAGCTGAAGACAGTTGACCTACCCATGCCCTTGCTGGTAGGAAATCTGATAAGAGTTCTTCTGAAGCCAGAATATCTACTTGGAGAAGTAGCTGATTACCAAAGGAGGTAAGATGGTGAGATGTAAGCTGAACAAGCCAGTTCACAAAGTGGCTCATACACTCTTACATCTTTGTGTACCCACACACACACACACACACACACACACACACACATGCACATGCACACACACACATCTTAAGAACTTTTCCTCCAGGAAGTCCCACAGTGTCCAGTGCAGCTGTTTTTTGCTGTAAGACACTATTTGCTGCATATACTAGCACCACATTCAGACACATAGTACATACAGAAAAATGATGTCTAGTACTGTATATAAACAGACTCCTTCCAAAGAATGGTACTGAAATTTTTACATAAAAATAGCATGGGACTTAATGGGATACAGCAGTTTCTGAACGCCCAAGTTCATGTGAGTAAATGCAATCAAATCTTTTCATGAAAGAAATGTGCTTATGCATGTCATCTTTTCCTTCAAAATATTATAAGCCTACCTTACAGCTCTGATCCTGATTTTGCCTCTTGTACTGAGGGGTTAAAAAAGAAAGGAAAGAAGTGAAAATAGACATAATAAGAAAAATTCTCAAGGTTAGGCACTGCAGAATGGCTGTACTGGTCTCCCTGTACTTGGATGAGACTTTGGCACTTTAGGATTAAACCATGTTTTCCATACAAAGATCTTCCATTTCTCCTCTCTGTGGTTTTACTCCTTCCTTCCCTTTCCTTCTATCAGAAGGTGACCATTCCACCACCTAAGGAGAAGAGAAATAGGCCTGGTAAAAATAGCTGTGTGAAGGCTTCTTTTCACTTTCCGGCTTCTCTTCTGCAGCCCTCCAGAACTGCAAAACACATGATGTTTCTACAAACCAGATGTGAGAAAACAGAAAGATGCCTTTTGTCATCTTTCTGCAACAGAAACTGCATTAGCCAGTTTGGGGCTGAATAGTTTTAGGGGTCTTTTTTCCTACTGTGGTGTGGAAAAACCTTTTTCCTTTTCTGTGCAGGAGTCTGTATTCCTTTTAACCACCTCTTGGGTGGATTTCTGCAATTTTAATTCATTTTACAGCAAGATTTCACAGCAGTTGGGACAGAAAGTGAAGAATTCCTCATTTACTATTGGAACTTGGCCAAAAGCTGAACTAGATGTACAAAGTGCCAAGACAAATTTAAAACTGTTTAAAAATCTGCCAAAGTGATCTGCAGTCAGCCCACCAAGGTTTTTAGAAGTGAACTGTCTCTTTAAGCTTGGCTCCAACTTCTTTCTCCTGTAGTGAGTGGAAAATGGATGATGAAAGTAATTTGCAACATTCAGAAATGAAGATAACAGTGGTCTGGTGATTTAAGTAGCATTATGCTGCTTGCACAGCCTCCTATGAGTTATGAGTTAGATACTCTGTTTTTCCTAGAATGCCATTGAGTGCCAGCCTGCATGTATTTTGGCATAGACTGCTGTCTCATAGGATGTATACATTTAGATATGTCTGGGAGAACCAGGCTCATGTAATGCTGGAACCATCATCTCTGTCGTCATTCAAGAAGCATTTGACAAAATCAGAGCTCATGAATTGAGAGTGCCTGCTTTCCTTTTATGTCTCTATACACACAGATATGTGCACATCACATGGATATATATGCTGTTGAACTTTTTTTATGCCTCCTTGTTTTTGCACTGTATGGAAACAAGAGTGGGGCCTGTACATGGTTACAGTCAGTCTTAGCTAAAATGGAACAAGCAGGGGTGTTATGCTGGACTTGGGATCCCAAGCAAAATCCCAATGAAAGGAAGTATTTAGACATTTTAGGGTAGGAACTTGGACCAAGTAATCCATCATTCCTTTCAGCTAAATCAGTTCTAATCCTTTCTCATGCTATTTTGCTCAAACATTATAGGTTTACATCTGTCTTTACATGACCGGTGTGAGTTTATTCATATTTTTCCCTACCTACATTGTTCTGTGATTTGGAAAAAGAGAGGCTGTAGAAAAAAGACTTTGATTAACAGTGAAGATTCCCCCAATTCAGGAAGATTGGATTCAGTTCATTCAATCGGCACACAGGGGTTGAATATAAACTGTGTCTGACAGGAGTATATCTGAAGTCAGAGAGGAACTGAGTCTTCAAATTCAGACTTTTGGTTTAGTTTAATTGCTACTTCAACCTCCCTAAAATCAAAATCAAATCTCAGATTAATCTGCTAGTCCCTATGCCTCCCACAGAGTTTGACACTGAAATGCCCGAAGAGAGAAACTTCAAATTTTACATGCATCTATAAGTATTATCAGTGTACAGAGACTGTAATGAATCTCACAGCACTTCATGCAACTCAAAATTTCCTGCTAATATCTCACACTGGTGATTATTAGCCTATAAGACCAACTGTGTAAAAGCTATGAACCCACTGGGGGAACTACAACAAAAACGCAAAAAATAATACCCACAGAAAAAGGTCCAAGCTCCAGCCACATGTGGGAGACCTCTACTAGAACAAGGAAGCAGATACCAGCTTTGCTGCACAGGCTTCAACACTGATGACTTGTTGCCCTAGATGGATATAAAAAAGGAGTGGTCTCTTCTTCCTGTACAGATGAACTTTCCTGAAAGAGTAAAAAGTGTCAGAGGTGAACTGAAATAAGCTCTTGTGCCAAGTGAGTATTGATGTCATTAGCTATCATCTTTACTCCAGAACTGCTTGCTACTGCTGCTAACCAGGAAAGGTAGGAGGAAGAAGGGTCTTCTTGGCACCCACAGCAAGTTTAGGGTTGTTGAAGGGTGAAATTCACAATGTTTCTTGTCCTAAACACTGTAAAAAGCCCAACAGCCACACTTCTCTTTCCGAAATCCTGTGTGTACACACACCCACTCACTGCTGACTAAAACTGTTCTTCATGACAATGAAATTACCCACCACTGACTTTCCATATTACGGGAAAGGCCAGCTGCCACAGGTCTGGATTAAGGAAATGCCACTCTTGGTTTTCATATTTCTTTGGCAGAGACACAGACAATTTGGTTTTCATTACACACACAGCTTTTATTTTTGAGTTGGATCTAGAGGAGGGGATATTCACCATCTCTGTCACTTCAGACAGGCTTTGATCTGCAACATTCTTTAATGCTACCCCACAAGTACTTCTGATCACTACACTTTGTTGGGAGATAGAATAAAGGATTGTGATCCAGCTAAGTAATAAATTCGAGGGTTGGGAAGACCACTCTTCTCTCCACACGCAGCTTACAGTGTGAGAGCATGCTAGATATGAGATGTTTAAGCATTGCGCTGGTATTTGTTTATCTTCTAGTGTTTTCTGCAGTACTGTGGAGCAAGCATTAACAATCCCAGTTTTGAAGTGCAGGAAAATGAAGCAGAAAAAGAAACATCAGGGAACTCTTGACTTTCTGGGGGTAAGTGGGAGGAAGGAGGTGAAGCGGAAGATTGGAGCAGACACAGCTGTAGCAATGTAAGATGTGCCATGCTCTTTTTTACTGCCCTGTGAAGAAGGAAAGGGTGAAACCTGCACCAACCTTACAAGCCAAACACCCAGACTGTTGTCGACCCACCACAGTGCTCCAGCCCAAAGGTGTTACTGTGCCATTAATGTGCTTTTGTTGTGGTGCAGGAGACTTTCTGTTGCCACTGCCCAAGCAAAGTTGGTCAAACCTGATAATGCATCAGTCTGGCCTGAAAGAGCATATAAGGCGTTCCTGGGTGCCCACTGCAACAGGTTGGTTTGTTACAGCCAAAGGCAGAACAGCCAAGTGAGGTCAGAAACCAGTCCCCAGTGATCTGTACCAGGCTACCCAAGGTCTTTGGCTCAGGTGCTGAGAAGACGAGACCTGTTGCCTGAGCTTTGCATCCTGCTTCTTCATGTGGGACCTCAGACTCTAAGGCCTCTCTCTCCTCCCTCCCCAACCTGAAATGTTAGGACTACATTGTATTATCCACAGATCTCATTGAAGACTGAGGAGGTCTTTTGTTCTGCTTAGGCTCATTTCACAGGAAGTAACTTACTGGTTGGGTACAGTCTGTATTTGCTTTCATAGATTGGCGAGGAAAGAATTTTTAAAATTATCTCAAGTAATTTGGTGTCTCTGTCAAGCTTATTCTACATTTCAAACTGTGTAGTAATTGGGCAAATAGTTCTATAAATCTGTATTTACAATCTTAAAGAGTCTTTTTTCAAAATGGATGTATGCCCTCCTGAGGTACATCCTTGTACAAATATGTCTGGTCCAAGCACTGCACGTTACAGTAAGTTTTCTGGCTTAATCCAGAGAACAGAAACAGTATCAACATGGATCATGGGACTGTGACTCTGGGGACCTGTGCTCAGTTTCTTGATCTACCGGGACCTACCTTAGATGATCTTGTTCAGACTACTGGGTGACATTCTCAAACAGGGACCTAATGCTTGCTTATTTCTGCTGGAGTGAGTGGGGCACTTGCATGGTTCTTCAGGCCTCAGCTTGTGTTCCTCTTGTGCAAAACAATGGTTATAATAATGCTTTCTTTGGCTGACTGTTCTTTTTAGGTTATGTTAGTCACTGTGCAGACATAGCAGAGAGACAACAGGAACTTCTTTTCATCCCAGAAGGAACAGTAACAAATCCAAAATCCACTGAGATCATTAGAAGTCCTTTCTATCTTGGATCATGCCCTGTGTGTTTAAGATCAGTTTTTTAGCTAGCATCACTAAATTTGTGAGAGTCGAGCCATGAAAGAGGGATCTGAACAGATGCAAAGAGAATTCTTTTCTTTGATTAACAAATATGACCCAATTACACTTTGGCAAAATTTCCTGAGTGTTAGTCCTAGTTCTGGAAAAAGGAGTGTCCCAAAGGCTGACTGTGACAGTGCATGAAAAGAACTGCATTTACACTGTCATGAAAAGAACTTACTATCAAGCTGTGGATAGTTATTAAAATATTGCTGAATTTACCATATAAGGCCTATTGGATTCCAAGCTGGACTGGTCTGTGACTGTCAGTATGATTTAACAGATTCCATGCATCAGGTTCTAAATCTGCAATACTTTATTCTCCTGCCCCTGATTAAGGTCTTGGATCCATACAACTCTCACATTTAATTGCACTGTTCTTGGTTAAGAGCACATCTTTAATCAAGTGCTGGGCAGCCCCTGTTAGCACAATCAGATGTCCTAATGAAGGAAAGGAATTGTAGGTGTTGCCAGCAGAGCTCACACAGAGAATGCTAAAAAGGCAGGCAAGCAGAGGGCTGGAAAAGTTTCTGTCTCTTCTCTTTAATCACCCCTCCCCTCTCCTGCTGACATTTTCTGACTCAGTAGAAGCTGCCAAATTGCAGATGGTTGTGGGGCCTGTGTGAATCAGAATAAGACAAGGAAGCTAGTATTTGTAGGAGAGATTGGAACAGTAACAAATAAGACTGACCTGATTATCCGAGCATGATGGGACATAATGCCAAACTGCATCTTCTGATATCTGTTGTGTGATTTATATATCAGTATATACTGCAGGATGCGGTCAAAAAGTGCTGCATCCCTTTTGTGTCTACTCTGCTGTGAATCTAGTAGTTTTTTGTGCTCTGAACCTCCTGACTTCTGAGTTTTGCTGTACTGGTCATATTAAACACTGTTTAGAGTGGGCAGCAATACCAAATCAGATAATTTTTGCTTCTATAGCCATAAATATAGATATTTTGTTGCCAATATTTTTAATTGCTAGGCAACCAATATTACAATTTTGATAAAGTTGTGCTATTGCACACTGGGACTTGTAGTTTCAGATACACTGTATCAGTGTATAGAAGTAAAAGAATCACACACTGTTGACAGTAGTTGGTTCTTATTTTCACTCTGAGGTCACTTTTGCTACCCTGTCTGATGATTTGCCAATGAAGGCCCATGTTGGGGGGAAAAAAAACCGGGTTCAATCACTGAAGTTTAAAGAATACAGGCAGAAGAGAGGAATGGTGAGCTACAGGCAAAAGTCATCAAGCACTGCTTCTGCCCTCTTGACACTCTGGCATCTGACTAAACTCCTCCAGGAGTAGGGCTGCAGCTGCAGTGTGAGCCCAGCTAGACCTTGGCAGCAGTCAGCAGCTTCATGTACTTTGTGGGAGGGAGAGGAAAAAAGCAAAGGAAAACAGCACAACTAAATAACAAAAATAACCCGTAGAAGTAGGATCATGAGTTAATTCATTCTGTAGATAATGTTTCCCTGGTTCTCAGTCACAGGAATATGTATCTGTGCACACTGATGGGTTGTCTCTTTCAGATGCTTTGTTTGGAGTGCAGTGGCATTGTTCCCACTTTGTAGCTGGAGAGCAGAGGCACAGAGACCAGTGCTTCAAAGGCATTGAACTGTGTAATTCCAGAGAATTTGTGTGGGATTCTGGTCTCCAAACCAAGTTTCAGCATCTGCCCAGCTACTGTCTTTCATCCCTCCCCGGCCAAACTCAGATTATATGGTAGAGAAGGAAATTGAACCTACACCTCTCACACCCTCCATTATAGCTACATGCCCACCAAAACTGGGGTTTGAGCCCTGCATACTTGTCCTGTTACAACTCTGGACACTGCTTTAAGCTGTAAATACATTTAACTTGCCTTTCTGCATTAAGGGGAGTCTGCTTTAATGACAAAATAGGTTAGCTGTGCATGTGGTACATTTTTTTAACCTGCTTTTCTTTCATTTGGGAAAAAAAAAAAAAAAGCAGGTTAAAAACTTCCTTTCAGGAAGCTGCCTTCATTGTCTTCCTGATTAATTTCTGTCTGCATCATTTTATATGTTTTTAGTCTTGTTTCTTTTTATTCAAAATTTTTTATTCCCAAACATTTTATATCCCAAACTTTTCAAGTATCCATTAAGTGGAATTTTGCTTCGCCTCTAACTACGCTTTGGAATTGTCTCCAATACCATTCTGTTCTCTCAAAATAGGATTAAAAATGTGTTTGGCATAAGAAACTCTCCCTGAATTATGAAATGACACAAAGCATATTCCATACTGTTCTCCATCACATTCTTTTTGTATTCTGACATAAATCAGCTCTTTTCATCACTGCTGCAGAGTGGGCAGAGGGTTTTTTTGTGGTACCCTATGCCAACACCAAGTTAATTCCTAACATGGATTAGAGATGCCCTGGGGCACATCCACACAATGAAGTGGAATTGGGGCACTCACTGACCTGAGAGATGGTAAGACGTCAAATGTCATTTTGCAGTTGTCTTTGAGTCACTTCAACACAGCTCAGTCATGGAATTAGCACCTGGGTCTCAGTGAGCCCTGCAGGTTCACGTGGTCCATCTGAAAGATGATTTTCAAGAAGCTCCAGACACTTGCTTGCAAGCAGTGAAATTACCATGTTTATTTGTTACTTATGTGGTTAGAAAACACACACGCAAAAGAATAAACTTTCCTTTTAGAAACTTGTTATTTTGTTTTGCATAGCAGTGGGCAGCACATGCTAATGTGAGACCAAACCACAGACTAAATGGTATGTCTCTTTCTCCAGACAAATTTAACTTGCATTGAAGTCTGTGGGAGTTTTGCCAGTGACTAGTGGAAATACTAGCAGTTCCTTAGGGTCAAACAAAGAGCACAACAATATCAGGGAAAAAATAGCTGAAAGCTGCACTTGAAACATATATGTAAAAGTCCTGCTCATAAGAACTTCACTGGCTGGACTTGCACAGCTGCCCAGAAGCAGTCTCCAAACTGTCTGGAAATTAGTACGATACCGTTTCATCAAGGTTGCCAGCTTTTCTAGTAAAATACAACCGTCTCTCCCTTTAAAGAAGATGATAATTAAAGAATGTAAATGCAGTAAACAGAATCCTATTGCTTAGACCTTTATCCTGTTTAGTGCCCCTGATCCCTGGATTTATTTAAGAAGTGTTTGAGTGGATAAATTTGTTTCAGGAAGTGAATTGTTCTCTTAGATTACCAGAGTGTATTTCATATTCTACCAAGGCAGGGTTGCAAAAAAGATGCCCTCTAAAATAGGGTAGATGAAATAAAGTAGGAAGGTAATCATATGCTGGGTAATTGTTTAAAAACATCAAAATATTAATAGACATACATTTTAATGTGAGAAATAAAGGTAGTTGAGTACTTTTTGGAGGCATCAGGGGAGATTTGGACTGCACTGTGTCAGACACAAACAAATACACATTGATCATAATTTGTGGGCATGGAATTGTTATAAGCAAAACAAGTGTAACTACTGAGTCTTCAAACGCTCTAGTGCAATTTATCACACCAAGAGGCATCCTACACCTTGCATTTCTTGTGACTGTGCAAATATTAAGAAACTTTTTACTGCAAAGTGAGCTAAATCTCCTGTAAACTCATAGACTCACCAAGTTCAAGGTCAGCAATGACTCATTTCTGCATGCCTAGGTCATAGCAGAGGTACTAAGTATGGTCTGGTATTGGAAGTATCAGGTCCGACCATGTAACATTGCATGTTTACATATTTACCCTGGTGATGCTATTTACACAGTAGTGGTCATTCTGTCTCTATGGGCCTCAGTATGGCCTGTGAAACTAGATAGCTTTGTCAGAAATGGAGGAGGAGGAGGATGTGACCAACTGACCATGAGAGTCAAGTACACCTGATGTTGTGTAAAATGTTACATCCCCAAAGCGCAGGGCAAGCAGTGATTTGGTAATGTGAATTCACATTTTGTGTCAGAATAACCACTGGACAATCCAAGTACAACTTTGTACCTGGTGCTTGCTTGGACTACTGAGTAATACAAAGCCATTGCAAAAGGGAAAAAACCCCCAACTTTTGGCAAAACGTATATCCCCATAATGCATAGTTTCTCTGGAAATCAGGCTTCAGACATTAGCAACTTCCCAGCACACAGTCAGAGTCCATAATCTCAACAGCCAAGAGGCACAGACAAGAGCAAGCCAAACTCACCTTTCTCAAAGGCAAAGATATTTTGGGAGTTAGACTAATGGGTATTTCCAGATCCTGGCTTCTGATGTCTGTAACTCACCGAGAGCAGTGTGTTTCCTCTCACCAAAGGATAACTGTGTCCAAGAGATAAATGGGGCTACCTTATATTTTGCTCTTGACTGCTACCTATTTCTCTCGCTGAATCTCAGTCTCTTGTCATGTTTCTCTGGCAGTTTAAAAAAAAAAAAAACAAAAACAAGAAAGCACAAGCAAGTTCCTTAAAATTTTCACTTTCATGAGACAAAAGGAACTTCATACTATTAGTTGCTGTAGGCAATCTCTACATAGATGTGAATGTTTTTCTGCAACACCAAATGTGTTCTGCTTCCAGGCTTTCCACCTTTCAAGAAGTCATCCTCATTGGCTGTCAGAAAGCATTAAGTGCTCTAGAGAAACCAGGAACGTAAATGCCACTATGAAAAATAGATGTATCAAATTATAATTATTACCTTTTTACTTACCATATTGGAGCATATAACTGAATGTTTTGGGGTTGTTTTTTTTTTTTTTAATAATTAGTTATGTTTTTATATCTGTTAGGAAACAGAGACAAAACATCTTTTCTCAGTGTTTCTCATTTCTGAAGAGGAAAAATGATTGAAAGTTGAAAATATGTGCTTCTCCCAGGTCTAGTTCTCATTAAGTACATGGTATTTGGATTTTGTTTCTTCATGTTCTGAGTATCTGAAGTCTGCCGATTGATTTTTGAAGGTTTTCCTCAAGCCCGCATGGACATGAGATCTCTCCCACATGACTGAATTGCTGGTTAATTCCCGTGTGACAAACAAGACCTGGGTGTCTCTAGGAATCCTCTATGTACCAGTCATTAGCCTTTCATAGACACAAAGCAATGCAAAACAGCTCAGACCATGGAGAAAACAAAACATGAAACCCAAGGTCTACAGCCAGACTTAACAGTGCAGGGCTCAGGGAATCTGGGTTGTTCTCTCTGCCATTCATCTGCTCTGCAACTTTGGACAAGTCACTTTGTCATCTTTCTTACTTTCTTCTTTCACTTTTATTCTTGCTCTCATTTACTTAACTTAAAAGAACTTGGAGGACCATATGTACTTGGGATCTCTACATTTTCCCCATACAAAGAATTCATAAGCTTGTTAGAGTTTACATCCAGCTAGGATATGAACCTTTTTGTTTCTATGGCCTTAGAGAGCACTCTTGTGAAGCACACTTAGAGGTAAGAGGTGCTAGTTCAGTGAAGGGATTAAATATTAACTGCAGCAGGAGCAGCCAGTGGTGCAGTGCCTGAGTGCAGAAAACAATAGCCATTAGCCTCAAATATTTCTAAGTGAATCTGACTCCTAGCTAAACCACTGCTGTGACTCACAGCTGTTATGCCATGTAAATATTTTTCCCAGAGACAATAAAATATAATTGGAGTCAGCTTGTTGTTATTGATTAGAACATAATGCATTAGAGAGCATCCTTTTCCATGCTCTCTATTTATAGGCCCTGCATCATGGAACAGTCGTTACAGCTTTTCCATCCTCACTGCACAATCACAAACAAAGCATTAAACACGCATTCCAGTTAGCCCCCTAACTTGAGCCTGTCAAAAGTGACAGAGGGTAAAGTCAGCCAGACAATATAATATTAAGCATTTCTGTAAGAATCTAAGCAAGCAGAGTGAAATTCAAGAGAAAATGGGTGTGATTTAGCAAGGGATGTTAGCTTTCTCTCTGTGGGGTGTGCTACACGTTGAAGATGTGGTATGTATGTTTACACTGCCAAAAACTTTTACAGGGCAGATGGCACTATGTCAGTATTTTCTCCCTGCAAAAGTGGCTCTGTGCCCAGCTCTGCAGCTTTTCGTCCACTCCCTCCAGGAATCTGCAGTCCCAGGAGAGCCTTTCTTAAAGAGGCTTGCAGTGGAAAGCAAGGCTTGTGCTCTGCCAGACCCAATTCACTTTAAACTGTAGTCAGCTGAATGAAGTGCAGGCACATCAGCAAGGAAGTACCTTCAGGCTAACGCAGCGCAGCTGCATGCACAGCTAGAAAAAACTACTGTGTTAGCAAAGTACTCTTCCTACTCCTTGCTTTGGGTGCCATGGAGAGTTCAACTTTGAGACTGCTGCCTTCAGACAGCTGTTGCTGCAGGGTGATAACAGTTCAGGACCACAGGAAGCATCTGATTTAAACTCTGCTTTCTGCAGGTGCACGGAAAGTGGTCATCTCAAGAATGAGGTTTACATAGGCCAAGACTGATGCTGTGACAGCATAATGCATTCCTGGGAAAAAATAGCAATTGTAGTGCTCTTGAACAAGTCCCTTTGGTCTAAGGTTTGGAGTAACCTCCCACAGCCCCAAGGGTGAGGTTACTGTCATACAAAGCCCTCCTTCCTGGTAGGAAGCAGGTAGTCAGCAACCAAGGCCCAACTGCTTGAAGGTAAATACATGCCCAACTAGTTCACTGAACTGGAGCCAAAGGGTGGAAAAGGAGATAGCAAAGGGAACATTCAGCTGAAAATGCAGACAACAACAACAAAAAAGAAGCATGTTACTGGAAACATGACAATCCTTATGAATTCCTATACTCCAATATAGTCCTTCTTTTGTCCCTGCTTGCAGCCTAGCACATCCATGGTATGTTGGAGCAATTCACCCTCGAGGTGTCCCTATTTCAGTGGAAATTGTTTTAGAACTGTAACTTATTCGGATTGCTAGTAGTGATTGCAGGTAGTAATTGTGTGGTTTTCTGGCAGAGAAAGTGAGTAGTATTTAAAAGTGAGTAGCAAACAGCAGTGGAAGACCTACAATAAGTGCTGCTCTTTACTATGAACAAATACACTTGCATCCTTCTGCTAGAGCAGACCCCAGGCCTCAGAGCACCACAGAGCAATGTGCACCTGTTATAAATAGCCACTGAAGGCTGTTTGAGAGTCTTCTTAAGGCACTAAATGTTTTTTTGCAAGACTAGATCTTTCATTTGTCCTTCATGGTATGACACAACAGGAAATTCTATTGCTAAGATATGTTAACTTGGATATTTTAGTCCTGGCTGTCATTTTGAGCAAAACGGACAGTAAAAGCACCAATCAAGTTGAAACAGAATTTACGTCTTCTTCAAGGTGTTTCACACTTTCTGCTTTGGGTAAAATGTGCCAAAGGCAGATGCATTCCTCAGTGACACATTTGTCTGCATCAGTTCCCTGCAGCCTCAGTGGTGTCTGTGAGCAGACCATGGAGCAGTGCAGCAGCGCTCCTGCCTCCTCCCTGCAAAACTTTCATCCCACACTTTCAGTGGCAGTGGTCTCCCATGAGCTTCTAGTTGTTGAGATGTCTCACGTGCCTCCACTCTGTAAGTAAGCAAATTAAATATCTAGAGGAAAGAATGCATATTGCTCCCAATGCACAGGGCAAAGTGCAGGAGGGGGTGAAGGAATGGGTAGAGCCTGATGGATTATCTCACATCAGATTCCTGTAGGTCTCGGGAGACCATGTGGCTCCCATGATGAGCCACTACATGTGGTCCTTGAAGTTATGTTGAGCAGCCAGCAGACCCATCTGAAAGATTAGCATAATCTGTGCCCGCAGGGAATGGTTTGATGCCAGCAGTATCTTGTGAAAATGTAGGCACTGTCCTTTGGACCACGTGGTGTGGGATATGAGTTTGATTTTAAACACTATATTGTATCCACAGGGGGTCTATAGCAGCATAAGATTGTGATGGACAGCACATCCAAACTGCTGTACAGCAAGGGCAGGATCTGTGCAAACCCACAAGCTTTGACAGGGCCGCTGGCCGAAGGACATATATCATCTCCAAGGGATGATGAGAGATAGCATTGTTGGGCTGCTCTCTCTGCACGGCTGTTACCTCAGACCAGCCAAAGCTGTCAAACCCAGAAGATCCTGCTGCCCCAGTGCTTGACACAGAGGACACTGTCCAACAAGAGCAGAACTGTTCATAAGTTGCTCCCCAAGAACCTCCTCATTGTCCCTGAATTCATGTGGAAAGAGAGAACAAAAATCCCTGGAGGATTTCTGTCCTGCTGCTGCTTCCCTGACACATGACAGGCTGACGGACATCAGAGCACGCAGGCATTGAATGAAAGAGGAGATCACCACAAAAGGAAGCCAAAAGATGAGGCGCTGCTCCAGGCACGGCTGCTGATATATAAAATATAATCCAGCTGGCATGCAAAACCTGGTAGCTGCCAAATATACCCCATTAAGAGCTCTGGGTGGTCTCCAGGGCTGGACCACTGAAAGGAAAAAAATGCACTAATGGCAGCAAGATGGGGAAGTGTTGCCAGCTCAGGACAAAAGTCACGTGTGTGCCAGTTTCCATGCTTGCGAGGACAGCTCTGCTATGTCTGTGAGAAAGGACCTACCCATGGGCATGGTCACACAGGCACAGGCACATGCTCAGCTCGGACACACACGTCCCAAGGCGCCTGGGACTCGCATTGCCCTGCAATGCCACCAGTATCAGATGGTGCTGCTGGCTCAGACTGCAGCCTGTGCTGCTGCCAGAGGGAACTTAACTCCCAGCCGTGCATTCCTAGGGCTAGTGCTTGTGCTCCCTCCTGGCAGGCAGGATCCAGGGGAAGGTGCAGCTGAAAACTGACCCACAGGAAAAATAATGACTCATGTTCAGCCTGACTCAGTTTGCCATGGGTCTCTACTTCTGCTGGTGACAGTGCAAAGGAGGCTTTGGACAAGTGCAGCAGGGCCAGTCTTGTCCCTTTTGGTGACAGTGTGAAATCAGATCTGTGCACATGCAATCCCAGACTGGTTCATGCAAGTCAGAATTAGACCAGCATTCAAGGGTTTGTTTCAAGGAGACTGTTTTTCCGGACTGTTCTTTTAGACTGAAATAGACATAAGCATTAGTCCTGCGGCCTGCCACGCCAGCTAGCTCTTTGCCCAGTTTCTGTGCCTACCGAGAAGACCCATGATCCTTTCTCTTTGGTTTTTGTTGTCAATATACATTTGTCTTTAGCTCATATGATCATCGAAAGCTTATGACTCGGCAGACTTCAGCACCACAACATGCTGTGCAGCCTTCACTGGTTGCTCCTCTTGTTTTCCTGAGGTTTTGCTAATGGCAGCTGGTGTCTGCTCCTGCTGAGTCAGGAGAAGTGCCTACCACATCTCTGTTTTGCAGTCATGTCTCTCATGCAGTCTTGCAGTAGACAGTCAAAACTGTCAGGACTTGTGCACTTTTGAAGATAGATCTTCCAGAGGTTGATTTCCTGATGATTAATCCCTGCATAAGCACCTTGTGGAGGGAGGGGGAGCAGCCCTCTCTCCCTCTCATATAAAAGGCCGCAATTCGTTCTAACACAACAAGCGGGTTCGTGACCTACACGAGGCTCCGTCCTGCAAGTATCTCATGTCTCCTCTGGGCACCCCTGTGGCTAGTTACTTGTATTTGTATTTGCGTATTTTTTCTGCTATTCAAGCTTTTATATTCTGGTTTTCTTTTTCATTTGTACATACCTGGTCAAATAATTTTCTCCTTACACTATGCTTTCTTTCTTTCCATTGTGGTTTTGTCTGCCAGGGATGTGTCATTTCCTGATGCTCTCTTCACTTTTTCCACGTGCAGCCCTGCATACCCCCTCCCTGCATGCCCATTCATTTGCTACTGCCTTGGCCCTGACTGGTTGCCCAGTCTCTTGAAGCTGTTTTGAACTGCAGAAAAACCTGTGTGCACACTTGGAATGTCAGTACATGCACAGACTTGAGATTGCCAGTAACGGTCAGTCAGAGGCCAGAGAACTTCCCAGAAATTCAAACCAGCTTGAGCCAATAGTTTTTGATAATAAATTATGTCAATAAAGAAAATAATATGGGAAATTTAGAAGCATGTACATTTACTCTTCCAATATTTTCCATTTACTTTCAATTTTTCCTACTCTCTTTTAGAAAGACATAAATGTATGGATTAATGATCACTTCTGGCCCTGAAAATACTAGGAATTAACTTCATGGGGTGCACTGACTGCATTATCTGAGCAGAGCACTCTGACAGTGTGTGCACATATGTCTATGCATGTGAAAGCCATGTGAGTGTGGTTTCACCAAAGGTGATAGATGCAAGCCTTGCATTGTATCAGATCAGATTTCCTCTAAAAAATGGTTGAGTTCTTGAACATAGAAATATCCTAAATGTAGACATTTGCATTTTCAGGTTTTTTCAGTCTTCATGCTTCCAAAAATAATAATAAAAAAAGGTAATCCTCAAATCTCTGAACCAAAAATACTGCTACAAAAAATGGATTTTAATTTTCTGTGTCCTCCAGCACCTGCCCAGTGTTCCACTCTCGTAGATTACCAAGCCTCACGCCAACCTGCTAGACTATCTTTCTTGTAAAAAAGTTATGTGGGAATGAAGGTGGTGAGTGGCGCTGGAAATATATACTGTGTGTGATTGGAATCCTTGTGTGTGACAGAATAATGAAAACATATATCTGTCCTCAGTGTTCTGATAATTCATTAATTATTTGAATTGCACTCCGAAATTCTCTGGTAGGAGGCAGGGCTCTGTGGTTACCCCTAGCAGCAGTAGCAGGAGTGGTTTTAGCCATGCAAGGGGGACTGGTTTGGTGGCCGAATGCAACCTTGTGCCCGCTGCCGTTGTGCCAAAACCTCAAAAGTTCAAAGGTATTTCGTGGATCGTGTTACTTTGGCCACTTCTTCCCATATAATATTGAAATCTTGTGTGTTTTCTGGAAGAGGCAGCTTCCCTTAATCCATCAGGATTATTTCCCTTACAAACAAACCTCTCACGGTAGATCTGGAGCCTGTGCTGCCTTGTGCCTGTTGGCTCTGACAGCGATTCCCAGTGTCAGGATGGGGGTGGAAAGTGAGTGCCGACACTCCAACACAGCAGCAGCCCCCCGGAAGCCACTCAGATCTCACGGATCTCACATCCCGTGCCACATTGGTGCCACCCCCATCAAAGCATGAGCTAATGCAGGGGGAGAGTGATGGAGCACTGCTGGATGGGGACCCCAGTTCTGGCAGCAACAAAAGAAGGCACAAGAGAGAGCTGAAGGTGGTGGATAGAGGCAATGGGGAGTGAGAGGGGGAGCTCCACAAGGAAAGGCCCCAGAAGATAAAAGGGCATAGAGTGGGATGCTGGAGGTCAGCTGAGCAGAGGGATGGAGAGCTGGGGGACACAGTAAGGAATAGGGTAGGAAGGGGAAAAGATGGTTACATGGGAAACCATGGAAAGGAGGACAGAAGAGGGGACACAAAGAAAGAGGATGATTTCAGACACCCAGAAGGGAAATCAGGTACTGGGAAAGGTAAGGAATTGTCCAGGGTGACAGAGGTACCTGGAGAGCAGACCAGCAGTAGGGATAGCATGAGGACTGATGGGAAAGTTGTGGGCAAAAGAGCAAAGATAATAGGGAGAAGGTGAAGGGAGGCTGGACTTTGCATGAGAAAAATCAGAAGAAGAAAAAGGGAAAGAAAACATGCAGGACATAAGTGTAATAGAGATAAACAAAGAAGAAAAGTGAAGAAGTAGGGAACTGCCCAGGACTTCTAGAAACTTCAGTTTATGTAAATCTGTTCCAGCCCAGCTTTTGAGGGTGACTCTCAGGATGGACTCAGGGATCTGTGTTAAAGAAACTCAAATTTTCAGAAACTTCCTTCCAATAGTAATGAAGCAGAATGTTTGAAAACTGGCACATTTCCTATTACACAGAGGTGGAAGGAAAGAAAAAGAATAGACTGGTCCATAAAGGCAGTAATTACAACCACATGCTCTTAAACAGAACCATTTTAAACGGATCATTCTAGTATTTTTTGTTTATTAACTGTCTCTAGGGAGGATAAGTGTCGTAAGTGTAACAAGGAATTAACCAAGCTGTGTTTGCAGTACTGCCTGCTGATGGATGGAGCAGTGCTTGGATGCTGCACGTACATTCCTGTGCTGTACACCACTGGGTAGCAGGTAGGGAGCCAAGGTGTAGGTTCTGCAGTGGATTTAGCCAGCCTGGTACTGCGGTACTGCTGGATGGGCTGCACTCCCAGAGTGGGAGCTGAGGGGAGGATGAGATTCTCTCCTGGCACGGGACCAATATCTCCCCACCCTGCCTGGGTGACCGGAGGCCCCTGCCGGGCACGGGCCAGCTGGAAAGGAGCTGGTTTCCAGCCACTTCCAACTGGCTTGGCTTCTCCCGCCTCACAGGCTGAACCAAGGCAAGGGAATTCAGCCCCTAAAGCAGCCAACGCTGCGTCCACCAATACTGCCAAATTCACGGAGCAGAGGCTTTGTTGCATGCAAGCAGTGCCGTGAGAGCAAGGCTGAGACCGGGGCGGGGGGGAAGTTTTTCCATCAAGTGTGTTGCTGTCATGAGCTTTACCTGGCAGTGTGATGCTGCTTTTAATCCCTCATATGCTCCTTAACCCGAGTGTTTGAATTCCAGCTATTCAGTTCACAGCTTGTCCCGTTTGTCACACAGGACAAGAAAGGCTGCACACAAAAAGGAGATGCACGTGGCAATGCTGGTGGGTTCCTTTGGCTCATTCCTGCAGCTGCTGTCCCTGGAGGCTCTCAGCTGAAGCCCAGAGGGGAGAAGAGGGGTGGCAGGAGGGTGCAGCCATTGCTGCAGTGCAGAGACAAGTCAGCCTGATGGACTGCACGGGCTCTGCCCCCGGCATCAGTCGGTGCCACGTGTGCTTCCACCCATGCCCTGCACCCCGCTCCCCCCGTGCCCCCACCCCATCACTGGGGTGTACCAAGCACAGACAGAGAGTGTGGCTGATCACAGGCTGGACAAACCCTTCCCTGTCTGGTACTGCCGCCTGCGTGGAAAGCCACGCGCCAGCTGTGCCAGTGCCTCTCTGCAACTGCCCGTGGGGATGATGCACATCCCTAACAAAAGCTGCTGTGTCTTAGCACGCCAGAGCAGACGCTGCTTCCGAACGACTTCGGCAGATGGCACAGGCTGACACCACGCTCTGGAGCTCTCCTCCGAAGGAATTTATCTGTGCTAAGGTGTGTTTAAAGCTTTAAAAAACATTGGCAAATACAGCGGCTAAGTACTCTCTCCCTGCATTTTAAATACCTTGTTTACCGCATGTGACATTGAAAAGCCACTTTTTGATGTCACGTTCTAAGAGGTATATATGTCAGTGTGCAGCGAGGGTCTCTCTGCAGACATACTAGAGGGGTGGTGAAAACCTGCCTGTGGTGCTCCATGGGGAGGCATTTGCTCACAGCAGCGACTCCTTTAAAGACAGCAAGAAAGTAAAATTCTGTAAAAATCAGATGACCCAAGCAGCAAGCTCTTTTGGATATCCAGTAGGAAGAAATGGCATTTGTTCCACGAAAATGTAATGAAAACCACATAACAACATTAAAACAGAGCATGGATCTAATGAGCTCTATGGAATAAGAAAAAAAATAGTATGAATGCTAAGAGTAAAAATTCTCAGCATATTTAGCTCTTGAAAACCTCTCCTTACAGATGTGGAAACAGCTTTGTTTACTTCATAACTGTCAAGGTTATAACATCATAAAACAAACTTCCTGAGATATTAATCTGGTTTTATAGGTCTTTCCTTACTGATGTAAGTGTTCTTGGAAAATGGTTTGGGCTCTGGCATCTCATTTGAAATGGAGATGTAGCGACTGAAACAGACTGTAAACAACCCTGTGTATGACCAGGCTGTATCTCTGCCATGGCCCATGTCCTGATACTCTGTTCATGCACATGATTGTTTGGACCCTGTTTTTCAGAGATGCTGATAACAAGCAATTCCTGCTCATGTCAGCAATGTTTCTGGGTGCAGAAAGATTTTAAAAATTAAAAATCACGTAAAATGCAGTTTTCTGTCTTGCTGTTTCCATTTCAGTGTCTCAAGAACATCATGTTGTTATAGTGTGGACAGTATGAACCCGCTCCCTGCTCCCCTGCTCTGTGCTAACAAGTTGCTACTCATTGCTATAGTTATATTGATTATTTTTAATAGACTAGGGAATTGCCATGGAACCTGTCAGTCCATTTCTTCTCCTTCTGCATCCTGGTATCTCCAATTAGCTCATAAATGTAGTCCGAACTAGATGTCTCCCATGACAGCATCTGGGGTCATCTGTGTGCATCATTCTTGAGGGGTTCACAGAGGGAAAAGCAAGCTAAGGAAAGTGAGAAAAAAGGTCTCCTTCTACTAGTGGGAAATGCCTGGTGCTCTGAAAACAAAGTAAGCTGGAAAGCACTGGGCTAGCTCAGCTTCTCTTCAGCAAGGAGTGCCTGTGAGTTTACATGCTTTAGCTTTGCCAGAGTGTGCTATAGAGCTGTCATTGTTTCTCTTATTTGCTTAATAGCTTGTATGAGCTATATGGCCATATATAGGTGACATGGACCTTAGCTGTACTTTCTGTGGACTTTTGCTCATTGGTTAATGCATGACTACCTCCCAAGCCAGGAATTCCCTGGGAAGTACAGGCATAAGCAAATGACACAAAAACTATTTACACATGGAACAGCCTGGGAAATTCCCAGACGCTCTGAGGTTTAATAAAAGAAAAATTCTATTTGTATGGCATAAGGTCTGAAACAGAGGACAGTTTCACTATTCAGGCTAATTTAATACCAGGAAAAGCTATCTGCATTCTGCAATAGTTCATAAAATTATAGGAAATAGAGATGGAAGCAGCTTCAGGAAGAATCTCAAATATCAAGGCAAGATCAGCCAGACATGAACTGCCTCAGAGAGCTCCCTTCCCATGCTTTGTTATCACTGATATTGGAAGACTTTTCTCCAAAAGCTAAACAGGTTTAATTTCTGACATTACACTTCTTTTAAAACACTTCCTTCTTGTCTTACCCGTTATTGCCATGGAGGATTGTTTTTCCCTTTCTCCCCACAGTTTTTGCTTTCATGTCTACCTGGCCTTTGCACCAAAGATCCTGCTCCAGGGCAGTCCTGTCCATGTTGAAATGAAAATGATGGTCAGAAGGGTCCCTGCTGTAGCAAGGTCCTGCACGAACTCTAGACAAGACCTCTGTTCAGATGTATTTACTGCATTTATGCCATCAATGCTGTCAGAGCACAAGCAGAGCCAGAAGGACACAAAAAACTGCCTGCTCAGGATATTCTCTGTGCAAGCACACACACCCCCACACACTGCACAGCCTCTACCAAGGCAACCCACATTTTTGCTGGCTTTTGCATTCTTTGCATAAAAATTGCAAAGTAACTTTCAAGGTCAGGGAAATGGGGAGAGAGCACACAGAACCAGGTAAAGCGATGGCTTGTTCTCTCGGATTATCATAGAAGGGTCATCTGCAGTATTTTCGCTGTGGTAAGTGTATTAAAACATCTGAAACATATGGGAATAGCTAAAAAAATTAATTCTCAGCCAGACCAGCTTGCAACACACATATTGTTTCCTACGGTCAAAATGTGATTGGATGTTTTATTTTATTTGTGAGAAAGGGCTGAGTGGGCATCTTGAATGGATTAATTTCCCTTCTTACATAAGCTTAAAAAACTGCTCACAGAGCTAACCTATATGAAAATTTTCTTGTAGTAACAACTCTTTCCCCTAAATACTATCTTTTTTTTTTAAATTATAAAAATCCATCTTTACAACAAATCAGAGCTGTGGGGTTGTGCAATTTTGGTTTCTTTTTAATTACAAAAGCAGTGTTGCAGGGTTGGCAAAGACTTTTATGCACTCACTTACCTCCATGAACCAGTACAGTGCTTGCTTTGACCAGTGCCACTGTATTCAATGTCCTGATCTTTTTTATTGATTTCTTAATTCTAGAGAGAGCAACAGCTAAATAAAATTTCTGATGTTGCATTGTCAGTGAAAGCCTATCTGTCGCTCTCTGCCCTGCACTGTTTTTCTTCATCACCCATTCTCACCCCCACACTGGCATTGCCAGGTAGGGATGTGGGAAAGGGTGCAGCCCACCAGAAGAGAGAGGCAAGAAGAGAAGGAAGGAGCTGGTGTGTTTACATGGATAAGGCTGCAGAAAACGTTTAAGACTAGGAAAGTTTGAGATTCTAGTACTGGATCAAAAGCTCTCCAGCTCCCTGAAACCAATTTGACAGTAATAAGTTCTCCATTTCTCATTTATTCAAAGGACATTGACACGTTCAGCTTTTATCAGATGTTTTAACTTCACACTTTAACATCAGGTACTGCTTGTTCTCCCTCGTATGAAGCTCATGTGAAAACTTCAGGTTGCCAGAAAGCACTGCTATGGGCTTGGGCTAATTTGGCAGAAATGTGATTTTTTATCTCATTTGTCCTCTTTGGACAGATTGCCCTCAGGTCTGGTACTAATTATCATGAAACCACAGTCTGAGAGAAGGCATGTGCTGTGACTGGAGAGTAAGAGCACAAGATCATTGAAAGGGAGAATGAGGCAATGAAAAAAAAAGGAGAAGGACAGAGGAAGTAAAGACACTCAGCATTCCCAGGGAGTAGGTAAAGCAGAGAACCATTAAATTCCAGATAAAATTCTTTGGGGATAAGTATCCAAAACAGGCATAATGATGGGAAAGGGTAAGGCCTGGTATTTGGATGAACCTTTAAGATAAAGTACTTCCTACACAAGGATGACTTAAAAAGAGGCAGCATATGAGGTGGGTAAACACTTCTCATTCCATTTTATGGGTTAGGAGGTGAAGATTGGCTTAGGTGGGTGGTGGGGTTGTCCAGTACCTTGCAGGAAACCCTGGCAAATTCTAGGCAGCCCTCTCAAGCCCTTGCAGGTGTCCCCTTTCCAGATGGAAGATGAGGAGCCGTGGTGACCAGTTTCTGCTTCCTACAGGAAGATGCCCAGCTTGCTGGGATGGCCAAAGGCGACACAGCTGAGCGCTAAGGATTGAGGAACCAAAAAGTCAACATTTCCATCTCCCTCATGAGCACAACTTCTGGGCAAGTCTTCCCAGCTTTCAGTATATGCTAGCAAAGACAAAATCTGTGTCAAAGGGTAAACAACTTCATGGGTAAACAAGCCATGAACTTTCCAAGATATGATAACCTCATCCAAAATGTGTTCTGGCAGTGGTCTTTTGTCTTTGTTCACAAACTTCTGCTCCTGAGGACCTCCTATGGCAGAATCAGAAACAGCAGTGAAAACAAGCTCTTTAACTCCAAGTACATCACAATTTTCCTTAAAGGACTTTGTCCCATAGCCACTTGGCTTAAATTCACACGAAACTACTTTTCAGTTTAGCACAGCTCTGCCTCAGTGTCTTCTGTCTGAATTTTGTAGGCAGAACTCAGAATCTGACATCCCAGCATGGCATGGGCTAAGGGGAAAAAGAACAGCTGAGCACACGAATAAATTAAAAATAGACATGGTAGCTATGCTGAAAGGCTTGTGGCTCTGCAACCATGCAGTCTAGCTCAGCATTCCCCTCAGATCAGAAAACCAGGAGCAGGAGGGAGGGACTCACTCTTCCTATACGATTTCACTCACATCCTGCTGGGGACAGATCCCATTTCTTTAACAATGTGGATCTTGCTTAAGAGGAGTCATAACAGTAAATATTGATGTATACAGAGATCATAAAGCCCTGTTCATTCCTGTTTTCTTGAAGTATTATGTAGAGGCAATAGTAAGTGGATCTCTTGTCTCTTTTAGATGTCATCAGGAAAATGTGAGGGTTTCCTGGTTTTTTGTTTTAATTGGGTGAAGATGAAAAATGGAAGATGGAATTATTAGTCTGGAACTCAGCATGCTTGAAACAGAGCATTTCTGGACTGGGATGTTCTTGAGAGAGTACCTCTGGATACCTAGGAGTTTTTCATGGCATTCATCTGGAATTTGCCTTTCCTCTAATCTTATCCCCTTTGGGGAGATTTTCACAGAACTGCATGAGCAATTCTTATAGGAGAGCTAAAGTAATTTCTTTCTGCTTCTTTTATGTAACTGGCAGAACATTTAACTCTTTGATTTCTATTGATATCCTTGCCTTGGGAATTAGGCACCTAAATATTTTTGGGATTTGAGACAAACCTCTATGAAGAGATCTCCTTTTTTGCACTTACAAAATTTATGGTCAGTCACTCCACACCTAAGTGCCATAATCTGCCTTCAATCTGAGTGTTCTCAGTCATACACCCCATATTCCTTTGCTAAGCTTGCAAGGACAAAATCTACCCCTCACTGTTAAAGCTGTAGGCTGATCTTCCTCTGTTCCCATCCAGGTCATGGGGTGAGAGTCGCTCCATGTCCTGGCAGCTCAGGCAGGATGTGAAATGGGGATAGTGGGGATGTTCATCAGAGGAAGAAATTTGCTCAGATGTAAGTTAGGTCAAACAGAAGGCTAAGAAATGCAATCCCCAAAGCAAACAAAATGCAGCTGGATGCAATTACTGGAGCGAGCTCTGTCCATTCTCTGGCTGGCTTGGGTTCTTGCACCACTAGTAGTCACTAATGGAGCTTTTTAAAATCAGAAAAATAAACCAGTCACCTCAGTCCTACCTTGGCTGGCTTTAAAGCGTGTGCTTCCTTGTGCTCTTGCTACAGAATGGATTTTGAAAGATGTTTTGGCTTTGACAGCCCTTTTTGAAAGGCTCAGTTGACCTTTCCTGAGAGCTAAGACAGAAGTGAGCTGCCTGCATCATTTCCTTCTCACTCCATGACAGCTCCACATAAATAATAATACTTACAACTGGCAGCTGACATTTATATTGCCTGAACAAAATGACCTCAAAGGAGAGAGGCTTTCTGACATACAAAGTTTGTAAAAGGATAGTGAACTTGTGTGTTCTGCAAAATAATCCAGTGAAAGGGGAATAGCTCAAGTGAAGTTTGACAGTTTTACTATGTACCTGTGCTGCATCACAACCCAAATTACTCTTTTCTGCCTTGAATGTCTGGATCAGTTTCCTCACTAGCATTTCTATTACAGCCAGCAGTCAGGAAAACAGGGGCAGGAGGAAACGGGCTCTGAACTTGCTCCATCTCCTGGCTGCTGGGTTTTACTATCTGCCTGTGAAATCCAGCTTCAGCCCTGGGCTTTCATTAACTTCCTACCCTGTGAAAGTCTTCTTTAAAATGGTGATATCATACTCTGGGTGCTCCCATCAAACCAGACCCCTCTAGCACTGCCAAACCTAAGGCAGTGCTCAGGCAATATTTGAAGACACAAGCAGGTATCAGAGTGCACAATGGCCTGGATTTCCAGAAAACATCAGCTACTGCACTTGCAATCTTGTTGCCTACATGAAGAAAGACTCCGGTCACCTTTTGCACCTGCGATTTCCTAGTGCTTCCATTTCAGCCTTTTTGGGTCCATTATCTCTGTCAGCCCTTTAGTATACATAATAAAGATTTACATTCTTAAGGATTACTCTTGCTATTGCAAGACATTAAGGTAATAGAGAGGAAGAACCTTGACAGGATTGCTCAGTAACACACTGAGGATAATGCAGTTTATAATCTATCGCCCTTTTTTTTTTTATCTTTTGCCTTTCTCCACATGTCTCTGCTCCTTGGCCATTTAAATGGAAAACCTGTTTACATTCGACAAATTGCATTTTTGATTTTCACATGTAACTTTTTTTATTATTGAATCAATATGTGCAAATAAAATCTATAAGAAACTAACTCTTGTAAAAAGCTTGCACAGCCTTCTGCCATGCAGAAGTGGCTGACTCACTCAGTCCACACTGCCTACCTAAGCTGTTTCATCAGCCACAGGGAAAAAGACACACCGACAAAAAAAGATCCATGAGTTAGTCTCTCACTGAGCACAAAGGAACTGAGGGTCTCTAAGCATGTGACCACAATTTCCCACATCATGGTGTTTCTAGAGAATAATTTTGGGGTATCGTTGGAAAACACAGGCATTTATGTGACTGAATACTTAGCTTGGGATCGGGTTTTTGAATAATGGTTGCTGATACTCCTGCTTACGGGGCTAATTTGTTGCCTTGGTGATTTAAAGAAATTATTAGATCTCCAAATCTGGCTTCCTGTAAAACAACAGGCCATTACACCTCATCCACTATTCCTATACTGAGTGCAATAATTCATTTCTGATGCAAAAGTAATGTGTTTACATCAGGCTTCTGGAAGAAACTAAAGATCACAGTGATGGAGAATCTGTCCTACCATTTAGTGTTTTCTGGACTGCTGGGTTTATATAAGTGTATGCACATACACATACACATGCATAAAGGCAGGTTATAGGTATATATCTGATTTCTCACATTAATTAGTTTGGCTTCATTTTCCAGCCACTATTACTGTAGCACTATATCTACACAATTAGAGGCACTTCAAACCTTATGTATTTTCTCATGAAGTGGCACCATGAAATCATGCCAACCTTTTTCTCATGATTTCACTCTTCAGGTCATATTCTTTGTTTGCTTGCTTGTTTGTTTTTTTGTTCCCCAGCATAATGCGTAGCTTGTATCTCTTCTTCCTTAATGAGGAATTTTGCAGGTTTGTGTTGAAACTATTTTCAGTGAACAGTTCCAGTTTACCAAGAGGTAATCATCATTACCATTATCGTTATGCTTACCAGCCTTAGCCTGATCTTCTGTATTTCTTTCATCTTGTCTCATCAAAAGCAGTGTGGCCAGCAGGTTGAGGGAGGCGATTCTCTCCCTCTACTTTACTCTTGTGAGACTCTGCTTGGAGTACTGCATGCAGTTCTGGGGCCCCCAACACAAGAAGGAACAAGCTTGTTGGAAAACATCCAGAAGAGGGCCACAAAGGTAATCAGAGGGCTGGAGCAGTTTGGGTTATTCAGCCTGGAGAAGAGCAGGCTTCAGGGAGACCTCATAGCAGCCTTCCAGTACCTGAAGGGGGCCTACAAGAGAGATGGAGAGAGGCTATCTACAAGGACTATCCCCTAGTGATAGGACAAAGGGAAATGGCTTCAAACTGAGACTAGAGTTAGATCAGCTATTAGGAAGAAATTCTTTACTTTGAGGGTGGTGAGGCACTGGCGCAGGTTACCCAGAGAAGTTGTGGATGTCCTATCCTTGGAGGAGTTCAATGCCAGGTTGGATGGGGCTTGGAGCAACCTTGTCTAGTGGATGGCATCCCTGCCCATGGCAGGGGGATTGGAACTAGAGGATCCTTAAGGTCCCTTCCAACCCAAACCATTCCACCATCCTATGTGACACTTAGGAACATGGTTTTGCGGTGGACTAGGCAGTGCTGGGTTAACAGCTGGATTTGATAAACTTAGAGGCCATTTCTGACCTAATGAATCCATGATTCCAAGATTCCGTATGAGCAAGCTACTTTTATTAACTAAACTCTTCAGTGGGTGAAATCAGGACTGTCTTACACTAAATATTTTTCATGACTTTTCATGACAGAAGGCCACTGATCTTCTGTTGCTTATTTTTTACTATGACTCCTGGAGGAAAGCCACCATGATCCAGTCTATAAGGCCTATGTGGATGTTTTAAAATCCTACTTGAACTTTTTTAAGAAAAGAAAATTATTTTATTATTTTCTGCAACATTTTGTGCATATGTTGATTAAAAATTGTTGTGCTTTATTTAGAGAGCATTAGTTGCAGTTTAAAAATAGTCTTTTTAATTAGTTTCCTAAATCGAATTCAGTTATAGTAATATATTCCAAAGCAGGATCACTAAGTCCAAATCCATGGCATCAGAAAAATATTTGTGGGCAAGTGCTGCTTATTACCACAGCTTGTGACAAGGATTAGCTTTACAAGAAAGGTGCAGCCTAAGGAAACTGAGGGGGAAAAAATCCTCTTCCATTTTAAATAGATTTACCATGCAAATCAATGCACTTAACTTACACTTACCCTTTAATACAGATAACGCAGTACCTAAATTCAGCACTGTAAGTGAAAACATGTAATCCTTTGGTTGCACCACCATTAGAAGATGATAAAACTTGTGAAACATTGCATTTTAATTAATTACGAGACTTGCACTGCTGGGAAGTCATGGCTCAAATTTGCAGTTGTAGATTCTTTGAATAAATGCTAGATAGAGGGAAATATCAGGAATATTTCAGGAAAGTTCAGGAATATTCCTTAAGAAATTATTCTGGTTTTACATTTCTTAAAAGAAGAATGTGAAAATGAGATTAACTGTAACTTCCCTTGTCTTTTTTCCGGTTGACACAATTATTTACTCACAATGTGTGAATAACTGCTAGTGACCAAACTGCTCTGGGAATTTGACTTTTATTTGCTGCAGTAGAGGGAAGCTTCTACCACTGTGTTTCTTCGCTAAATTCAGCCATGTTCTGGCATTATTAGAGCTAGGCACAGAAGCCATTCCCCTTCACACTGCTTCTTGCTGTGCTTACTCTCCACAATGACATGATTGTTTCTGATGGATGGCTGGCTCCGACTTTGTCTTAAAAATCCCACTAAAATTCTGATTATTTTCTTTTCTTGGGAGACATTGACATAAATAGGAATGAAGAACTCCAGAAACTATGACATCATTTTTTTCTTACCCGAATAGGCTGCATGTGGGACATTTTTCCAACAGTAAATAGAGTTCTGTCAGATTGATTGCTTGGGTGCACAGTTTGTATTTAATTTCCTGTCTTCACCATCACAGAGGTTTATTGCAATGTCCAAATGGAATAAACAGCAGAACTAGAGATCCTGAGCCCTAATGTGCCTTCTACTGATAAGGCAGCTCTTCCTGTTCAAAGGGGACTCAAAGCATCTTTAACGCCTGCATGGAGGCAAGACACTTAACCAGAAGACTTTCTTGAATGATAAAGAGGAAGCAGATCCAGACTGGAAGATGGAGAAGCCAAATCCTGTAGTGTTCCATCTGTTCTGGTTAGTGAGATACTTTCTTGGTTAGATAAGTCAATGTTTTACTTGATAGACACCCTAAGGCTAGTACGGTTCATGCCAGAGGTTGGTTTGTGTTCTGCATATTTCAGCATGATGCACTGGTAAGAGAAAGTGCTCCTTGGCAAACCAGAAGACAGCTTCTGAAAAAAAGTCTGAACTTCTGTTGAGAAGAAGAGAGAAGTCTCATCTGCTAATTTTCTAATTGCAAAAATGAGGCTAAATTCTCATCTAGCAATTTATTTTAAGGGCTCATCAGAAAGCCTGTTTACTAGCTTGGAAAGTTATGCTACATCCAATTTGACTTTTCACAATTGTCACTGAGGGTGAAGTCTGTTTTCTGGAATGTTCCTGTAGGAAAAAATATTTCTTCCTTGAAAAATGAAGCTTCCAGGACCAGGGGAACAGCTGGAGTTCATTGATTTTTAACTTATGACAAACACCCCTCATTATGTTTTGCAGTATGAAGTCAGCTTTCGTTACTTCCTGAGGAGAGAAAATGTTATGTTTGCCTTCCTGATCAGGCTGCAGCAGTTTATTCGTTTCCTAGGAATGCTAGTTCAGTGGTTCTCTTTTTTTCAAACACTCAGGCAAAAGTTTGGGAACATCCAAGGCTATTTTAAAGCAATTTTGCACTCTGTATTTCATTATACTGTCTCCCTGAACTGCTCAGATATCCAAGAGCATCCATATGACACTGTCGTGGAAGCATGTCTTCATTCTGTCAACCCATAAATGCAACAGTGCTCACATACCCACACATACATTATTCGCACTTAGGGCTTTGTGGTTTTAAAGTCAGTGTGCTAATCTGAAGCAGGTTGTTTTGGCCTCTGCTTCTTCTCTGTAAAAACCCAGCACCACAGTGTGATATGGATGTGCTCTGGAGCACAGTGTTAGCACAAGGCACAGCTCTGCTGGCAAAGCAAGTGCTGCTGCCTTGAAATGAGCCTGAAATGGGTGACTGGGATTTCCATTTTCCACCAAGGTGCTTAGATGCCATTAAAGTGATGAGGAAAAAACTTTTTAAACAAGAATTAAACCCAGTGAACCTGCAGGCACTTCAACTAGCTGTGCTACCACGGCACAACCTTACTGTGGCTGGTTTCAGTGGTTTATTATTAAAGCCAGACGAAGTGCTGTCAGGTGTGGAGCTGGGCAGTCTGTTAAACCTATTGCTGAACAGATTAATGGAAAGCTTAACAAAAAAAGTTTGCTTAAGAACCCTTTTGAAAGCAATGGATTTGGCATGGGCCAGATTTTTTTCCTTTAACCAAGGCAGTGCAAAACTTCAGTATGCCCCATCTAGACACAAAACTAGAGTTGTTTGACTGAGTTTTCCTTGGATTTTAGGGATTACTTTCTCTCTATCCCTTCTCCTCTTTCCTTCCCTGCCTCTCCCAACAAAGGGTTTGCAGAGCAATCTCAGTCTTAATTAGATTGAATAAACCAAATGCTTTAAGTAAATTCTGTCCTGTAAATAACCCAATTCTTCCCCCTTGTGGCATTTCTAGCAAGAATCACAATTTGAGATGTTTATGGTAAATATTTCACAAAGCTGACAGGCACAAGCCCTTGTGTTACACTTGTAGCTACAGGAAGGGAGAGAGAGGAGGACAGCAGAAAATCTGAAGCAGAATCTGAAGATCACTTGTGTCACTTTTGACATGAGTTCAGGGCACAGCAGTGCTGCACCTCCAGGTATGGTGGTGCTGGCGTACACTCGCTGCCCTGCAGTGCCCGGCCTGGCGGACGGTGTTTGGCTCTGCTGAGAGGCTATTCTGTTTCCAAGGGACTCGTGCTCTGCCAGTAACACCATCTAACTCCACACTACCCCAGTGATCCCTGGAGTCAGATGAGGGAGCATGTCCCTGCAGAGAGAGTCACTCCTCAAGCAGTGCCTGGTAAACAACCTGCTCTTCTTACCCTTATCCCTCGATGTTTGTTTAAACAGAACCCACCAAGGACTTTGGCATTTGATGTGCTGTCAATGCAATGAAGATTTGGTTCCTCACAGGAGATCATTCATTCCTGTGACTTGGAGCAGCAATGGCAGAAGATGATGCTTTCAATGTGCCATTGCAGAGCAGAGAGCAAGTTTCAGGGAAACTGCAAGTGAATTTCAGGATATAACACCATGTCATTCATTTTATGAAGTTATCAAAATATAACTTAGGGAAGGGTTTTGCTTGCCATTGCTTTTCCTGTAGGGACTTGGAGCAATAAATCCGTATAGCAAATAGCTCTGCTTCTCTACATTTATCCTCATTGTTTAATGCCAGAGCCCTGCCTTAATACATATTTGAGCATTTTTAGGTTTGTAATGAAAAAGAAACAAGATTTCCTGGAAAGAAGGGAGGGAATGCTCTTGGTTCATGTCACAGAAATTCCTGTTTAAAGCTCTGATTCTTCAGCCCCAGCACATCTTTGAACCTTGTGAGCTGCTGCAAGCTTCTCTTGTAGACTTCACTGTATCAGTGTGTAGCTGTCAGAGTAACTACCAGGTGTGACAAATGGGGCATGGAGTAATTTAACAGCAAAAGTACTCCTGCTATCAAAGTCTGCAACACCTTTAACTAAGGCAGAGCTGAATAGCATCTGCACTTTTTTCTTTCATGTCACACTGCAGACAAGGTAGGGGGCATATATTTCCACTACCATTTTTCCTCCTTGGAAAATCAGAGCCTAAGTCTACTTTTGACATGAAAAATAAATAAATAAAAAAAAAAACCAAACCAAAACCCCCACACTTTTCAGTCTGTTTCAAAAGCCTGGCCTGGAGAGACCCTACAAATTGGTGCTGCAGTAAACCAGCACTTAATTTTTCATTCTGAGTCTTGGAATAGCAACAGCCTCCTATTTAATTTCCCTGGTAACTGTGTGGAAGAGAGTAGAGTATTCTCTGGCATAGATTTGCAGAGCAATAACTGAATTTCATGATGAGCAATTTCAAAATGTCATCTGTCTTCACCCCTGCAGGATATTTTTTCCTTAATTCTCCCCAAAACCCTGCCCATAATCAACTCTTTTTACACTATCCTATTTGTTCCCACACAGGTTCCCATGTATTTGATTACCACATTGGTCAGATCCATCAGTCTGCTGTTTTGCAGCACCACAGACACACAGTGTCCATAACCCTGAAATGCATTGTGTAGCTGCTGTGTGTTGGTGGAAGTCTCAGGTCATTAGCTGAATACAGCTGAGGACACAGAGGAACCAGGAACTGGCCCCAGAACTGCAGCTTGGAAAATCTCAGCTTAAAATGACAGATATATGTGTTCTGCACAAAAATGTTAGAAAATTGGGTTTTTTTGGTCACCTTCTCTGGTCAAATCACTTTGGCATAATGGGGAGGTCGGTCACTAAGGGAAAAGCCAAGGCTGGGCTGACGTAGTGCAGTTCAGGGTGGTGGAAGCAGCTGCTCAAACCATGGTCATTTTGGAGATCCGTCATAAAAGTCAACTTTGTCAGGTTTATAAAGCACCAGCTGATCAAAGTTGGTCACCTCATCTATATATTACCTTGGAAAAGCAGTTCATGGCCAGCAGACAGCTGATTCCTTCCCACAACTGGACTGGGAAACAGTCTCCTGCAAGACAGCTGAGAACACATTTCATGAAACATGTTGGAATATCATATCTCCAGTAAGATGGACACACATCTGCTTCTATCTGATGATTGAGGCCTTTTCATAATTATGGTGATACAGCTTCTGTTGCCTGTCTGTGATGGTGTGAGCGGAGGCAGGCCAGCTGCGGGGGTGATACTGGATTACTGGATTACAGAGATACAGCTGGCAGGTCCTGTTCTGGCAGCTACAGCTGTACACAGGCTTTGTAGGGCAGTCACAGTTCGCACTTTGGGACACCACTGACTGAAGTTTGGGATATACCATCACACATTCCTTGCCCACAGTGATATGCTTTAGAATTCTTGGTTTTATCCTTCTGTAACAATGTACTCAAGAAGGCACTTGGTACTGGAGACTGATTTATAACCTCTGAGCCCAGGACAGAGGGAATTACCTCCTCTGACCACCTGAAAAAACAGAGCATTGCATTTCACCCACTTATCCCTATACTGAGTGTAGTTATTTGAGAACTTGACTGGAAGATGTTTGAGTCGAATGTACGTGAAGAGACAAAAACCCCACTGGTTCTCTTGGCATTTATTGCCGTGGTTAATTCCCCACTCCACCCCTGTGCTTAAAAAACAGGTGTTTATATTCTCACCTAAAAAGACGAAGGATTTCTCACATGGCATTAACTGGTTCGTATTAGTTCACATCATGACTTTTTCCCTGCTGGCACAAAGGGCCATGTAGGAGCTGGTACCTCCTCCTGGTGCAGGCATGAGGATGACAGAACTGAGCCAAGGCACAGGTGACGCACAAGCCTCAGCCTGGCTTGCATATGACTCCCCTGGTGCAGGCAACTGCTTCTGGCATGGGCTGCCTGCCTGCCTTGCCTGCTCACCTGTCCCGAGGGACCTGCCTGTCAGTGCAACCGCTCTGGCATCTCTGCTGCAGAAAGGGTGGCCACCCCTCACAGAGAGATGAAGGCAGCAGTAAATGAGGAGCTGAGGTCCCTTCCTATCGAGGAGCCACAACTCCAGAAGTCTCCACTCTGAGGCAAGCCTCAGGTACAAGGCTTCATGCTATTTACTTCTTGAAGTAAAGCCTGTCCTGGGAATACCAGGCCAAACTACAATGCATACTGATTGATGTGTTGTCTTCTCTGAAGCTATATCACAAACATCAACACAGTAGCAGCTATGATGTCCTATGTTCCTCCACCCTGCTGCAAAAATTTGGTTTCCCCATTCATCTGACCCTACCAGGAATTTGAATTGGCTTATTATTAGGCTTATTAGCAGGAACACTGTATTTCCACTTTGTTTTTCTGAAGTTACTCAGAACTCAGTTACTTTGGAACTGCATAGAACTGCTACTAATGACTAATAACATTGTTTAATTTAAAAGAAATGCTGACATGACCAGAAGCTCCTCTATTATTTCTTTGGAAGCAAAACCCATGATTGTCCCAGACCCAGGTCACGGTAGTCCCAGATAACAGCAGGAGCACCAGAGCTTGCAGCCTCTGTTTCTGGCCCTCAGGAGCTGTGGGTAGTCATGCTGGAAGCTCATACCCAGTCTGCCACGGCTGCAGTGGCTCTTGCTGGGAAAGAAATAGCAATTTCACCTCTGTGCTGGGGCAAATGTAGGCTGAATTACATGGTATATGTTCCTGTGAATCGCACTGTTTCTATGACTTTCAAGTTCCTGGGACTAAGAATAGCCCGTCATTGCATTTTCCTCTAGAAAATCAGTGCAGCACCTGAATGTGAGGCTAAAGGATGTACCTGAACAGTAATTCTGTGAATACTCTCACCACCCACCCCCAATTCAAGAGAGTCTCAGGCTAGTGTGGTCCTGCTGCTAAAGCTATCATTCTTATTTTATGCTGAGGCAAGGCTATGTAGAGAAAGTACCTCAAGGTTATCAAAATATGCCAATATTTCAAAGATCATGGTGAGGTCAAACCAGGCCAATATAATTTGTTGGCATGCACATCTCTCTCTCTCTCTCCCCCTCTCTCTCTCTCTCTCCCCCTATGTTTCTTTTCCAACTGGGTCACCACAAAGCATTACATGCTAGAGAAATTAATCTTGGTTTTCTCACCCAAGCCTCAGTAAATGGATTACAACCTCTGTCATACAGCAGTCACAGACAGGATGACACTTGGGCTTTGATATATGACATAGATAGCGCTTACCTATCAGCACAAGTCCTGCAGCTGAGAGCACAAAAAGCATGGCCACAGCAAGGAATCCTTCTGTTTTGTGCCAAAAGTGTTGACCAGACAATACCATATTTGCAAATAGATTTGATTGTCCCCAGTCTTGGTGAGACCTAGGAAGCAATCTGTGCACAACACCTCACCCATCCTCTTCCCCTCCTCTTCTTTTTTGTTTCTTTCCTGACACTTCCCTTCTGCCTTCACTGTATAAACTTGCCATTGTTATTAATGCCTTGCTCCTTGTTCCTTCCTGCTTTGACTTAATAAGGCAAGAAGAGAAGAGCAGCCCCCACAAAAGAAATAAATATTATTACTACAAGGGGATGAAAACTACAGTGTTCCTGGGTTGTAGGCTACCACACTGTGTTTCTGGGAGAGCCAGAAAAAGCAGCTAAAGTTCTTAAACTACCCATATCACATAGGCTATAATATCCTGGAAAGTGTGCCAAGGAGTCCTGAATATCTTGGGCAGATGAACCTGTTCCAGCCATAAATTTCTTCTCTGAGCCCATCCTGCTTGCAAGGTGACAGGGATGCGTGCAGTCCCTTGATGCAGTGCAGGCCTTATGTGTGTAAGCGTGGTGTCAGAGGACAGCTATATTTACCACAAATGCTGCCTGCGTAGCAAAAAGTGGAGGCTTTCCCTGCTGTGAGCTGCTGTGAGCTACGGTCTCCATGTATCAGACTGAGTGCACCTGGAAAGTGATCTCAGAGCACAGGACAGTGCAGACAAAATGTCAAAAACACTTTTATATACTGGAGAACAGTGAAAGCAGGAAATTTTTTATATACAAGAAATTTTGTCAGTTTCAAGTTCCAAACATAAGTCAAATAATTGTGTGAGATTATCCATTTTTAATTTTTAAAGTTCAAGTTACTCCTTTAACACTCTTAAAAATGTGATCCAAATTCTTCAGATCTGAAGAACTGAGATAAAGAAGTACAATGTATGTGTGAATATCACCTTTTTTACTATGATTTTTATCCTGAAAATTATTGTGTCGGCACATCGGTCACTCCCCTCACAGTTTCTAAATCCTTTGTTTTATGTCAGCCAAGTCTGACAGGGGTCTCCAGGTCTCAAAGGTATTCAGATTCCTGAGAGTTTCAGATAAATCAGCTGAGTGGACTCAAATGAATTCCCCTTTCAGGGAAATTTAAGCAAAATAACTATTACTCCCTCTTTCCAACAGCGGTTACCTGCTGCACCAGGAGCTAGCCAGCATGTATGTTTGGGTGTGCTGCCTCTGCCTTGGGATGCCCTGTGGGGGATGTCGTGTTGTTACAAAGGAGTTAGATGAGCCACTAGGCAGGCACAAATCCATAGGAAATTACATCTCCTTGCTTTTCTTGCTCACAGGAAAAAAATGTCCAGTCAGTCCCAGCAGCGAATCTCCTGGGCTTGGAGGGGGTAATGAATGCTGGTCTTGCTCTGCTCCATCATCCTCTCCCTCCATACAGCCCTAAATATACATTATGATTTAGTAAATGGAATTTTTGTGCTGTTTGAACTACTATTGATTCCACTCCAAAAGCAATATGAGGCATGGTAGTAAATAAGGGACCTGAAAAGTCCCAGGTTGTTATGTGTTGGCAGGGCACAGTAGGAAGAGGAATGAGCTCACATGGCAGCTAATACAGAAAAAAATTTGGAGAAACACTTCTAGTGTTTCCTACTTCTTATTTTTCATGTTTGACAAAAGAAGAGTCCTGAAAAAGGTCTCTCAAAATAAATGTTCCCAGGCTATTCTATTTTCTAGTGTGGAAGAGTTTATTCACATTATTTTGTGAATTGACAAAGGCCTTACAAGTTACAACAGGACAGATTTTTAGTTACAGCATGGAAAAAGCCTTTATCTCTTCTGAGAAACCTTTGTGAAAAGCAGTGGCTCAGCCAGCAGTCAGTCCTGGTTCTGACTGAGTCAGGGTGTTAGCTGGAGCCAGCTGCTACCACAGGCATCCGCCAGTCAGCTGCACTGGAGCCCACCAAGACAAGGGATCAGCCAGTCACCACTGCATTTTTGGTGGAATTTTTTTTCCACCTTCCTCTCAAAGACCCGTACCACTTGCATTTCAGGTGGTATTTCACCATCTCTTCAACTTGGTAAGGATTTGTTCTTGTAGCTGTTTGACAAACAGATGAGATGCACCAGAGAGCAATACAGGAAGAGACTGAAGTTCCGTGGAGTGGCATAAGTACATGTGAGTGCTAATGTTACTTATGGGGCACTCTGACCTTGCTGTGACCCGGCAGGTGACAGGCAGTCTCATGCACTGTATTCAGACAAATTTTCTGGTTCACTTTTTCTCTGGTTGCCTAATCCTTCCTCAATGACACTTGGAGCACAGCAGTATTCTCTGAGTCCCGAACAGTTGCAGACAGGTTGGGTGCCAGGGACCCCAGGCAGGATTTTAACCACCTAGGGCTTGAGGTGAGGCTACTACACCATGCAGCACCTATGTGCCGAGTCTGTAAAAAGATTAATTTCTTCTAATTTTGTTTGCAGTGCTTTTTTGGGGGGGTTTGGGGTTTGTTTGTTTGTTGGTTTTTTGGGTTTTTGGAAATATGTGATTATGCTTCCTACCCATCTCTTCCTGCTTGGATGAGAAACAGCAAATGGAATACTGCACAGCACACCATATGGCCACAAATGTCTGATCACTTTTGATGAACAATAATACCAATACCTAGTGTCAGAAAACACACTACAGAGAATGTCTGTCTAGTCATCCATCCCTGATTCTGCTGAGGGGAAGAGGAGGTAAAGGGAAAGGCAGGAGCCTCCCCTTTAACACACACACACGCACGCACACCAGCTGCCCTCTGAGCTGATTGACGCATGCTGGCTAACAAGTATAAAGAGAAGACGAACAGAAATCCCAAGCACCTCTGGAAATTATAACATGGTACCTCATCACCAGCTTTATAGGAATAGAAAAAGAAATTTGCTGCATTAAATAAATTATTAATTGTGATTCATTCACTTGACTCAACAGTTAAAAGCTTGGACTCTTTGTTTTCTTGTGTATTGCTGGGAAGTACATGTTGAAGCACCAGAAAGTAGAAAGGAATTCTGTAAAGATTCAAGCTTTTTGTTAACATTTCAAATCCTATTTTATTCACATGTATCTGAAAGGTGGTAAGAGAGATGATAAAATCGACAAAGTGTTCATTTCTTTATGCTATTCCTTGTCAGGGTAGGCTGGCCATATTTTCAGATGTACTCCGCAGCAGTCCTGAAATAAAGCTGCCTGACTGTTGAACCAGATTGTGCACAGCCAATGCAAGCAGGAGCAGCCCTGCTTCAGGGACACATATCCTATAAATTTACACTTATGCTGACTCTAGACTGCCGTCCTCTGGTTACCTTTGATAGTCCAGGGATTTTGCACCCCTGTTTCTTCAGGCCAGCTGGCAACATACACCTATCTAGATCAAGTTAAATAAAATAAGATTTAACTGCACTTCTAATGAAAACATAGTGTGAACAATAAGGTAACTTAGAGGTATCAATATTCCAGTGTTATTTATGTTAGGTGTTATTCCAGGCTGTATTTATTTGTTTTAAAAAACCCCAAACACTTAACTGAGGGGTTTTGTATGCTGTTTTTCCTGTTGCCTTCTGTGGACAGGGGTAAATGGGGCAGGACAGGAAGCATCAGTACACAACGAAATCTCTAGAGGTTTATTTTGCTTCCAAACCTCTCTGCATTTGCTTTTAGCTTTGAACTAAACCACAAAAGCAGTACATTTTGAAACTGTAAAAAAGAGTGATGGGTTAGATCATTAGATCTGTACAGGATTATGCTTTCAATGAGGAAAAGTGCAGGGCCTGGTTAATGTTTAAAGGCTTTAAGAATAGTAGATATTCAATTTTTTTTTCTGTGAAAACAGAGAAATATATACAAACCCAGCTTTTTGCTCTAGTTGAAAAACACTAACATGTAGCTGTAAATTAATTTAGTCTAAATTAACTACTTCAGAGACATGATCATAGCCACCAACCCTTCTTTAATATTATTAAAATATCCAGATTCAATACCACAAAATCTCCAGTGACAGTCAGAAGCTTCTTTTTCTTAACTACCTCTTTTACCATTACAGTATTTTCACATGCTTTGGGCTTCTATTTAATGTTGGCTACTACAAGGTGAGCTCTAAGCTGGCCAACTTTCCCATATAAAGTCCAGTTGCCCTGGTGAACCCAGAGTCAAAGGATTTAGCATGCAGCTCTCCCTGACCCTGCTGACAACCTCATTATCCATCTTTTGAAATATTTCAGCTGTGGAAGTGATACACTTATGTAACATGTACTTGAGAAAAATAAAACAATCTCTGCTTTTAAAGAGGAATGCTCTGCACCTCCTGCCACCACTTAATTCTCACAATTTCTACTTTCCCTATAAAATATGAACTAGAAAAATATCGTGACTGAAAAATAGTGATGACCAGGAAACATCAGATAGAAAAAAATGGCAGATGAGAGCAGGGGACAGCGCTACACTGTGGACACTGACAGCTACAACAGCGACACTACATTAAAAAAGAGGTACCTGAAAATATTCCAGTTCATCTCATTTAGCAACAATCCTCACATATTGTCACAGCACAGCACAGCATTTTCCATTTTACTTGGAACCACTATCTCCTCACGTGAAAAGGGGAACTAGAACAATGTGCTAAACAAAGCAACATCAATTTAGAGTTTCTGTGACCAGCAACCATAGGAACTGGAGCTGGGAATCTGGTGGTCAGTGTGTCATCCAGCCATGCCCCAGTGCCCAAAATGGCTGCAGGACTTGTGCCCTCACCACCTCATGGTCTCCATGCACAACAGTTGCTTCTCTGGCATGGCAGATACAAGGGTTGCTTTCCAATGGCCAGACTTCAAGAAGTCGCTCCTGAATGGGTTTGTCTGCTGGCTGGCTGCCCCCTCAAAAGAGGGGGACCCACTCATGCACCTCTCAGCTTTGCCCTGGGCCAGGTATTTCTAATCCATTTCCTCTCCCCAAATTGGACAAGGCCCTGAGTGCCATTGGGAGAGTCAGAACTAATAATATAACTGAGCCCATTTGGTAACTCAGTGCTGCTAAAACAGGATGGTCTTCGTCCTTTAGTTTCCTCCATCTTCTTTCCCCTGCTTTGTGTCCCTCAGTCTCCACCAGCACCTCTGCTATAGCTGCAGAGATGAAGCTGCTGTGAGGATGAAGATCTTGCAAAGGGTGGTGCCTGTAGCAGTGTGCTCAACCACGTGCTTTGTGTAAATGTGGCAACAACGCCATGAAAGACTGAAATCTTCAGCCAGATCTCTGCAGTTTCTCACACATGGACCTCCTGCAGAGGTATCTAGGCACAGAAGTCTCAGTGTAGACCATGATTTCATGTTACAGCTACTGATAATAACTGGAACTGCTCTTCTAAAATCTCTAATACACTGGGAGGCAAGAAGGATGTGCCTTGGCAGGCAGAGTGGGCCTGATTCAAACAACTGCTTATGTGTCACTGAAATCAATGGTGCTATTTAGGGGCTTAATTGCTTTGCTGAATCCAGGCCAAAGTGACAAAAAGCAAGATGGTTAATCTGCAAGGCTTGGATATATATCCTAAATCTTGAGCACTTAGATCCTTTATCAATATTATGATTCTCCCCAGTAATTCACAGTTGTTCAGAAAAGTTTCAAAGGGAATACATGCCCTACCTTTCGGCCTTGACTTAACAAACATTTTAGTGTACCATTATTCATGCAGATGGTGCCATTTTCTTAAGAACAGAAAGATACAAGTGAAGTGCCACAACAGGCTGTTTTTGCAGGTCAGAGCTGTATCTAATATCTACAGCATTTAAGCATTCCTACCAAGGTTATACAACTGCTAGAGACATCTGGACCTAATACTGAAATGTTCCTATTGCAATCTGTGTGTGCGTGAATATTCCTGTGCCAAAATATTTATTTAAAACTCTCCTTAAAAGAAAGAACAATAAGTTCAAGTTATAATTCTTTTCACTTGTTTTTCTTTCAATAACAAACACACCTCAGACAAATAAAAATTAACAATTTCAATACCAGTGTTGAAATAATGCTTTTACTCACTGGTTAGCCAGAATCCATAAAGAATGGCTGCATTTGCCCTAATTAATGGCCCATTTTCAGAAAAGGCTTTAATTAACATCTGACATTTAAGCAGCACTACAGTATGGTGTGCAATTATCACCTGGCCTACTTTGGTGTGATTCAAATGTTCTTGGAGAAAAGGATGCTTTTTTTTTTCCTGAAAGTTTTATGGAACGGAGTAGCAACAGAGACCTAAGGAAGTGAAGGAAAGAAAGCCAGATCTTCAAAGAGATTTAGGGTGGAGTTTTTCAGTACAATTAGCTTATCCCAGTGGTTGGCTGCCCCCTCAAAAGAGGAGGATCCACTCATGCACCTCTCAGCTTTGCCCTGGGCCAGGTATTTCTAATCCATTTCCTCTCCCCAAATTGGACAAGGCCCTGAGTGCCATTGGGAGAGTCAGAACTAATAATATAACTGAGCCCATTTGGTAACTCAGTGCTGCTAAAACAGGATGGTCTTACTCTAGTTTCCTCCATCTTCTTTCTCCTACTTTGTGTCCCTCAGTCTCCACCAGCAGCAAGCCAAGCTGGTTCAGTTCCTTAGCCCTGGAATCAAAAGAGAAACTAGTTGCTGTGCTAAAACAGTTTCCTGCCAGTTCATGAGCTCAGCTGGCTCACCCTTGGTTCTCGCTCCCAGGAAGAAGGAAGAAGTGTGGGACCACCACCTCCCAGTGGAAGTGGGCTGGTATTTTGTCTTGTGAAACCAGATCTTATCTTGTGTAGGATGGTACACCACACACAAGCATGTTTCTGTACTGTATATATTTTCTATCAGAAAATTAGTGTCTAATGAAATGACAGTGTTGGTGAAGTGAAAGGTGAGAGCACGTGGCAGGGGCCTGATGGCCCTTTTGGCTGGACTGAGGCCACTCTTCCCATGGTGAGCTGTAACCAGACAGAGGACTTTGCAGAACAAGAACACACTTTACCCTACATGTTCAAGTTGCTTTATGCGGCATGGACACATGGAACGATTTAGGTTGGAAAAGATCTTCAAGACCACAGAGTCAGACACTAACTTAAGCAGCTATTAATGTTTAAATACATCAGTATTTTCTGGGTCACTGAGAGTGTGAACAAGCACCAAGCTGTGGCCGTGCTGAACCTCTCTCCTTTTCTCTGGCCTGATGAATATTTCATTATGCTATATCAAGAGAAACAGCTTTTGGCACAGGGGCCAGGGCTCCTTTCCCTCAGCTTCCCAAGAATACACCACAGCCTCCTGATCAGAGCACTTTCCCCAGAGAAACGAGCTGGTTTGCTTTGGCAGAAGAGGGCATGGGTAACACTTCCCACACTGTGCTACAGAGGCAGGTGTTTCTTTACCCCATCTTCCAGCCACGGCTTGCTGGAGCTTGGAGTCAGCTCTGCAGGAGGAGATCCTTAAACAACATGGACAGAGAACATAAAATCAACACATTGTGATAGGATGGGTATGGAGCTACCTGGGAAGAGCTGAGCCCTTTGCAGACACATCCAGTGACCGAATATTGCAGGAGAAATAACCCCAGTCTTGCACACGGGCAGCTTTGGTGCATGAAGTGGAGGACAGGCTGACATACAAGTACTGATAAGGTTGCAGTTCTGAGGTACTCACGGTGACTGCCCTGTCCCCAACCAGCCCCTGCCTAACAAAATCAAACCAAATGTAACTTGGCATGCGGGGCTCCATTTAGAAAGCTGCGGCAGCTCTGGGGTATTTCAGATATCTGCAGTGAGGACAGGAGAGACAGCTGGGGTGGTAGTCTTGTTAGCTAACCCGATATAAATTGTCTCTTCCCATGAATCATAGCTGTCAGGCATCAATGGGATTTGGGAACCTCTAGGGTTAGGCTGTAAGGAGAAACTGAATATCATGATTTTGGATCCAGAAATGTAAATTTTAGAAAGATTTCAGAAATTTAGGAATAGAATGCGTGTGTCCACATTTTTCTGTGGGTCTAGTCTTTGGAGTATATGCTACACCATCCTGTAGCCTACCACACTTCCATACAGAGCTGATGATATTTTCCTCCTAAAATTTACAGTCAAGGGACCCTTTATGAACTGACTGTGGGGTTATGTGTTGGTTAGTATCCAATAATTCCTGAGATCTAAACCCAGATCTGTCATCTACTTGTTCCATTGCTCTGAAAGGAGTTTGTAAAAATAGCACCCGGGAGCTCTGTATCTATTGGAATCCAATATTTCAGTCTGGCAGCCTTGAATCTGAGAATGAAGCATGGCTCTTTTAGCCAGTACATCATTGCTAGCTTCCGGGGTGGCGATAGGGTATGGGCACATTCTATATAATTCAGGTGGTGGCTGACTCTCCCAGGTCAGTACTGCTTCAGCAATTCAAGGAAAAAGTGTTATTAGGGGAATTATTTGCAAGAATAAGAATAACCAAATTTGCAGGACCGTACATTTTTTTCTCTTCTCTCTTTTTCTCTCTTATTGTACAGTCAAACATGCAGAAACTAGTCACCATCCTGCTGAAGGTTACAGCCTGTCTGGTCTTTAATGTCTGTTTTCACAGACGATCCCATTCACCTGTTCATTTTCCTATAGTCCTCATTCTTCATTCTGAGTGCATCCTAATCTTATCATCGTGTCCTATATGACACAAGGCAATAAAATCAAAAATGAGGCACACTGGTTTATGGATCTGCCGGCCCGGTTTGTGCTACTTCCACCAAGCGCTGCTAGGTGGCAATATGTTACCTGGAAAACCACGAGCTTCCAGCTGCCGTCGCCCTCCTCTGCTTCTGACCGAGCTGGGACGCGCCAGGGTACTGCTCTGCTCCGAAACAGGCCTTGCACCAGGACCTGGTGACAGCTACTTCACTCACACAGATCTTTACTGAGATTTTCCAGACACAAATGCAGGGCTGAATCCTACTGGAAAAATTCTTTGTGGACGCAAGAGGAAAAATAAGAGGCAAGCCTGTTGCAGTTATTTCTGCTCACACTAGAAATGTTGTAATAAGGAAATGTATCCTTCAATTGTATAAAGATAGCACTGCCTGGGACTAGCATATTTCATATTCTCGATTCTCTGAACGATACAAAGTTGAAACTATCTGTTCTGCACGCAAAGCTTTTGTTTTTCAAAAAAAAAAAAAATTTGAATCCTCTACATATTCAATCATAATTTCTAATGAACTAGGGAAACTTTGGAACATTCGTATTGACAGTTGGGTTGAAAAACCACTTTAATAAAGGTGGAGAGGATGTATTTCCAAATACATTTTTCAGCCATACTACAAATACTTAAAACTAAGTCATCTTATGTATGTGTATCAACAAGAACACAAAAAGAAAGACTGGCTCGTATTTGCATATTGCTTTGAATATGCAAAGCTCTACGTGATCTTCATTGAAACCGTTTATTTCTCTTGATCTGGCTGCTGGCATTTGTTCTTCCAAGGAAGGAAACCGAGGGCAGGGCTATGTGTGACAGTGTCATGTTATGCCAGCCTCAAGTTTACACAATTACAGTTTGATGCAAGGGTAGTTTGCAGCTTGCGCAGCACTTTGGCCCAGCTGCCAGAGCTGGGTACAGGTGAGCGGCACCTGGAGCCGGGGAGGCACAGCGGCCAGGAACAGGACAGCTGGAAAAAGCTTCCACTTAGGCTGACAGGTAAAACAGATGGATGTGAAAATGGGGAGCCCAAGTCTGTCCTTGTGGCGACGTGGACAGGAGCGAACATCTCTCCTGCCTGCTGCGCAGCACCAGGCGGAGCAAGTGGGGGCCCCGCCGCTGCAGGCTGCATCCCCCGGCAGCGATTCGGATCCTAACCTGAGCGACCTGAGACAGCGGAGAAACAAGGATCTTTAATTACACTGACTTGGATAGAAACACAGGGCTTGGTTTTTAGAGATGGAGGTGATCGGTGCAGGAAACAACAATAATGAGGACCTGCTTATGTAGTGTTTAGCAACCGAGGAGATAACAATCATCGTCTGCGGCAAACGACGCAAATTTAGGCAGAGCTCTCGGTTCTTGGGGTCACCGCTCTATGCCTGTGCTTCATAGACTTCATAGACCTTTCCTGCCAGCCTCAAGTCAGCCCCCAGCTCCCGGGGGCTCAATAAGCTTTTAATCCTCTTCGCTCGGCCCGGGGCTCCCCCGACACGACTGCGCCCAGGACGGGGGCAGGCGGCTGCGGGCCCGGCCCGGAGGCCGCGGCAGCGGTTCCCGGCGGGG
>VYXC01003419.1:476571-529729 GCA_013397175.1 Platysteira castanea
GGGGGGCCAGAATTTCCTCAGCTTCTCAGCTTTGTTTAGTTTCTGTATTTATAAATCATGTTTTGTCAGTAGGTTTTCTGCTGCTGATCCTTTAGCATGCTTAAGAACTGCTCACTGCTTGCTTTCAGCAATGGGAAAGTCAGCTGGAGAGGTGACTGCCCTCAGCTTGCTTCATCAGGTAGTTATTAGAGTGGGAAAACCTGCTGGACAAGGTGTTTAAGTTAACCTAACCCACGCATCATGGAAGGAAAGTAGAGAGATGGATAAGTGTGTGAGGTAGATGGAGGGCTCTGTAACCTTCAGGTGAGGGGTGGTGACAAGCAACTGGCAACAGAAACCCTGCGTGTGAGTCCTCCCTACTACACCTTTCTTGTGTCTGAAGGCAGGGTCTAGTGACTCCTCTTCACTGTGAGACCAAGCTGGCCTCATTTTGTTTTTGAATCTCTTCTCTTTGTCCAACACTAGAATTTATATTTTTTCCCCCATAATCACCACCAGCCCACTGCCCCCAGTTACAGTCAGTTGTTGTTATTTTCACTTATTTTCAACCTTCTTTTTTTTTTTTTTTTTGTACAAATGGATTATTTTCATGCTTTCTTTCTCCATCACTGTGCTTTTTCATCTGCTTTCACGCTGTAGGGCCACTAGTGGGGCACCACTTGCTTTCCATTCATTGGCCACTGCAGGAACATCTGCCAGTCACGGTCACTGCTCCCTAGTACAGATGAGTGCCTTCTAAAGTGACTGGTAAGACACCCACACAGGGTTGACTTGTGAATTATCTCATCATCATCCTCAGTTCACATCTTCTAACCCTGCTTCCCTGTCTTTGCACTTCTGTGCTTGTTGCTGAAATTGCAGCTGCCAAAGGTCTGCATCAAGTCAGTTTCTCTCGTTCTTGACCAAGTGCCCTTGATGCCTTTGGCAGTGTCACAAAAGTGCCTTTCTAATAGTTTTTTTAATGCCATTTAAATGTTTCCTCTGTGAGATTTCTTTTGTGGATTTTGTCTGTTGAATCCCTTTATTTCTGTTATGCTTTATCTCAGTATACCTTCATTCAAACCCAACAAGTCAGCTGATGGGGTTTTTTTCCAGTATCTATATATGCACATCACACCTGTCACATCCTGCCCCAGATGAAAGGGCCTGCTTATTTCCCTGATGTACTGAAAACACATCTCTGCATCTTTTTTCCCCATTTTCTTTTTTCCCTGACTTGTGTCAGTAATTCAGGCACCATTTTTGAACTGGAATTTTCTCTGCTCATATATTTTAACTTGCTGCTTTAACTTGCTGTGCAGTGCAGTGCTTCTTGTTTGAGCATACAGCTCCCAAGATTCAGTTCTCTGGTTTGTCTCAGTTCTTCTACCCATCTAGAAAGTTGCTATCTACAGCCCTTACCCCTTGCTTTGGCTAGATATCTTTATGTTCAGTGACAGTTGCAACTGGCAGCATTGCTGGAGGTTGCTGTTTGATGCATCATGTGTTATGAGAAAAATTTGGGTTTCAGCAAAGTGGTGGTAAGTGGCAAGGGCAAATACCCTTGTTCAAGGCTTAGTAATTTCCCAAAGAATCTGCTCAGTTGGGGAGTACTGATGTTGCTGTTATCCCTATTATTACTATGTTTTATTAACATTGTGAGCTCTGAATTTTAACTAGGCAGTTACCAGAGGCTGTCGGAATGCCTCTGATACGTCTGCATGCACAAGAATACATAGATTGTGAGTGTCTGCATGTAGATATAAGTACTGCTCTTGCATAATGTGTGTCATTGCTTTGTACTGAAATGCTGGCATTTGATGTGTTCATATTAACCCACAGTCTGCTACACCACAGGCAAGGGTGTTACAAAATCATTTGAGTGCCAAATGGGATTTAAACTGTTGTTTTATATGCTGTACTGCTGGCTTCTCTCTTAGTTGTCACCAGTGATATGTAAAGCTATAGCACTTAAAACATTTGAAAGATGCTAATTGACCACTGTTACTCCTATACTGTCAGGTTGGGTTTTTTTCATTGTAGGAACTCTGCATAAACTGTCTTTTTACAGATGTTAATGGGTATAGCATGTTGCCTTTTTAAAATTAGACTAAGATTCCATTTCTGCAAGTATGTATAAATAGTTGTGATTATGTTAAACTGAAAATCTGAAAATTTTAGTGTTAATAAATACCTCTTGACTCGTCCTACAACATCATAAGTGTTACTGCAACATTTCTGTCTCACTGCTTTCATGCAAAATGCAAAAATAATCAATCTCAGTCATACAATGGATTGTGGGTACTCCATACTGATTGAAATTTTGGATGATGTTTGTCAGATATCAGCAGAAATCTCTTTAGACTGAGAGAGCTCTAGCTTAAGTATCATGCTTCTCTTGACTGGTTAGCTCAGTCAGACTGAGCTGTTAAAATAATCTTATTTTTATTTTAAAAAAGTACTGGGCACTGACCAGTACTACAGGAGATGGCTGCAAAGAAAATAATTCAAAGATTATACCTTGCATGAGTCATTAATCATGAGTCATGATCAGCAGGCAGCGGTGTCCAATTTGTTTTCTAATCCCGCACTTGCTGCTCTTCTTTATTACCATAGTGATAATATTAAAGAGCTGTTAATGCATATAACCATGCAGTTGAAAATGACAGAATCCTTTTTCATTGGAATAAAATTTCCATATCTTAAGTCTGTTTTGCTCAGTATATTTCTTGTCATGAGAAATTCAGTAGTGTATAAAAGTCATGAAAAGCGTTTAAGTCAGCAAGGGGATAAGTTAGCAGAACAGCCTTTTTTTCCCCCTCCTCTTTGCTTTCAAGCTAGTCACTGGGGCTTCCTAGAGAATTCCAGCTCGTCTGTTTTCTTATGGCAATTGGGGACACTTTGTATTCATTAAAAATTGGGAGCTGATTGTTCAAGGTACACTTTGCAAGGAAAGCCTGCACTGTCCATGTATTTAATGTTTGTTCTCTCCTGAGCAAAAACTAGTAGTTGGATGGAAAGTTTTATTGCATTAATATATGCTGAGGAATGACTACTGAGGTTTTAGAGAAAAGGGAAGGCTGTCTCTCTTTTGAGAGCCTGAATATAAAAAGAATCAATTAGTGGAGAAATAAGCTTTAGAAACCCATTTTCACTCTTTAAATAAAATTTTAAAAGCTCTGAAAGGTGGTGGCTGAAGTGTTGCAGACTATTAGCATGTGCATAGATGGAGAGTGTTTGGGTGCAGCAGCAGTCAGGGAATGTTTTTTATGAAGTAATGAATCTTGTGTTCAATTAGATTTTAAACTTGATTAAATTTTGTAATTAGTTTTATTAGTTTAGACTTTGGAAAAGTTCATCATGACAGATTAAAGCCTTGTTTGTATACAGATATTAAAAAATCATCCCTTTACGTTTTCTTGTGTAGATGATTTTATAATGCATAGATTTGTGTAGGTCTTACTATTTTCTTTGTGTTGAGCTTGTGAGATCCTGTTGTATTGGTGGGTGCAATTTGGCAGGACAGGTAGGAATCTACTGGCATAGATGGCTCTTCACAGTTGCCTGGTATTGCTGCATATTCCTTCACATCCCATAATGTGGTTGCTCTGCAAACTCCTCCTCGCTTTGAATGAGGACTATCCTGTACCAACAGAAGCATTTTCAAGTTTAGTACAGCCAGTGACAAGATAAGTGTTCACCTGACAAGGCTCTTCACTTTTTTCATTAGGAGCTAATGGTGTGTGGTTTTTAATGTGCATTTACTTGATCATGTGTATATAATAAATATTTTCAAAAATGTTGAGTCTGTAAACTGTAAGATACCCTGAACAGAGCATACAATATAGCTGTCACCAAATTCTGTCTCAGTGAATGTGTCTGTGTTCTGAGTTCACCTTAGAAAAACTTTCCAACAGCTGCTTGCCAGTTTTGAAGGTATCTTGTTTCTGCCAAATATCATTCAGAAACAAAGGTCTTTTCCCAGTTATCAAAAAAATGAGCATCTACCATGACTTCTGAATGGCCAAGCTCATTAAAAAGGAGGCTGGGGGAAAGGTGGGACTACTCTATCAAACTGCAAAATAACAAGGTTTTTCCCATGTCCTGTGGGGGTTCTTTTGATTCCCACTTTAATTGGTTTCTAAGATGACTTAATTTCCAGATCAGCTGTTTCCAGTTCAGGCTTTACCCAGTTTCTTTCAAGTCACTTGTAAACCACTTTCTCCAGTAGACCCTTTTCCAAAGTAAATAAATTAAGGCAGAGATGCAGATGAAGAGTAATATATGATAATTACTTTCTTGTTATTTCCTGATCTACAGTCATACACTGTAGAGTGGAAATAGCAGAGGAATAAGCCATGGGTATACTGGTACACAGAAATTGTGCACAAGTACCTGAATAAAAGGCAAGTATAGTGCTCAATGCATAATACTGTTGCACACTTCTCATCCTTTGGGGTACTGCACAGATTCTGTGCCCAAATGAGATCAACTCAAAGTGCTACTGGGATGACTGGGAAAAGCACATAGCAATCGGGGGCTAGACAGTCTAATTAGTTTTAAGATTGAGTGTGACAACTGTGTTAACGGAATTAGGTGACGGGGAACAGACTTGATATAAGAATGATCTTCAGTTCCTTTTTTTAATGTTCCTTAAGTATTTCTCTTGAGAAGGTCTTGCTCTAATAGTTGCTTACAGAAAAGCAGGACATCCAGATATTGAAAGCTGTGGGATTTGATAGGATTTCTCCTCCATTATAGGTGTGGTGTTTGGGGGTCTTGGTATTTTTTTAGAGGGAAGAGTGAGGGAGAGTTTGGAAGATTAATACAGAGTGAAATGGTCTAGTGGAATACATAAGAGTCTTAACTATAGTTCTTGAGCCTCTTTTTATGTTCTGCACACAAATACTTTTCTGGTAAGTTCTACAAGGAAATATTTTAAAAGGTGCTAATATCTGGCTTAACTACTAAAATTACTCCATAAAACTCCTTCAGTTAATTTTGTGGGGGTAGATTCAAACTAAGATTTTTTCAAGTATAGTTTACAGTGATTCTGTCAATGGTTATGATTGTATCACCTTTATATTAGTTCCTGCTGTCATACTTCCCTCTTTCTCAGAGGACTGAAGTGGATTACAAAGGAAATTTCCTGATTTTTTTTCCCTCACCCCATGTATTTCCAGAAATGGCCCTTCCTCTGTGGAAGAACTTACTTCAGACTACAAAGAAAATGATACTACAGCAGAGAAGGTTGTCACTGTACAATAGTGCTCATGGCTATGAGGAAGAATTGATAAAGAAGAAACTTCAGCAGTTTTCTGGTGGATCCATCAACCTTTCCAAAGAAGATGATGGTATTGGAATACTTACTTTGAATCACCCAAAGCTAATGAATGCCTTTACAGGTATTAATTAGTTGATGGGATTGCTGGTTGGTTTTGTTTTTTCTCTTGTTCAGTTACCCATTTTGACATTTTGCCTAAAGAAAGTGGAACAGTCTGCCTTACCATACCTTAGTTATAAGAATAAATGTGTGAGTTTTATTCAGATATGCAGCAAATGTCCACTGTTCTGTGTAGTAACTTTGCTATAAATGTCATAAGAATTCAAAAAATTCTCAATGACACAGGGACTGTCTTGCAGAATGTGCTTCTCCCCATGTTAAGTGTTAGCCCAGTTCTGCCACTGTGCTCTTTCTTGCATCTCCTCTCATTTTGTCAACCCTGCTCTGGAAATATGGAAGGCATTTTTGTGGGGATGAGAAGATGCCACCTCTCTTTTGTAGGTGATGTAGAAAGAACGACTGAGTTTACTTCTTGGTTCTTTAGCTAAAGCCTTCCCTGCACCTTAAACTTCTGTAGTTTGGTCTTTTCCACTCACCCAAACTGTAGCTTCCATTTCTTCTTCATTTTCCTTATGTCTTAAATATCCGTGCCTGGTTAATTAAAGATCAGATGAGCTGGGTGTTCTCAGCTGCTGCAGGTCAGTGATCTATTTAATGTGCTTTTACACTGGAGAATACTTAGCTATCAAAACCAAGTGGCCTATTTTATTAATCTTGTATTATGAGAGGTTTTTGTTCTCCAAGTTGAGTATATTTGCTGTCTCCTTAATTGTCTAGATTATTCCAATTTATGTCACTCTCTTCAGATGTGAGTGGCACAGGTTCAGGGTGTGAATCTGCCTGAGCTGGAGCTGTGCAAAAGCCTTTACTGTAAGAATGTCTTTATCTGTTAATATTTTGAGGTGGATACATCTGTGTCATCTTGCTAATTTCTTTGTTGCTGTTCTGTCTTCCTACCCAGTTCTCACTGTTCCATTGCTGTGAGCAAACATTTTGCAGCACAGTAGCAAAGTGTGCCCTTTACATGAGGAATGTCAATCTACTCTTTCTGCTAGTGACTGTTAGCTGAAAGGAATCTAAGAGAGCAGCAGAATTGGTGGTAATGCACCTAGATGTGTCTGCATTCTCTTTTGTTTCCTTTAAAAAACTCATGTATAAAATCATTACCTAACTTAAGAAGTTGTAGCTAAAAGATGTTAGCACAGGGATTGTCCTTCCACATGCCTTCCTGTCAGCGTATGTGCTGTTATACAATCATAGTTACATTGTTATTTCTCCTTTTTCTACTGATCCATTTCTATTTTTGACTCAAAACAGAACTGTGCAATGTACACCTTGTAGTCTGTGTACTCGTAACTTATTTGTTGTGGAAGTTGAAAGGGGCATGAGAAATGAGATATAACAGCAAAAGGAGAGAGCAGACTGGGTTTTTCTGTGCTGTGGAGATCAGGAGTAATAAAAGTCAAGTGCTTAACCCAAACTTTCATAGGAACTTGGAGGTATGTTTTCTATTTTGTATGTGCTTGGCAGGAGGGACTCAGAAGTGATTGGTGGCAGCACTGAGCAGATGCAGCTGCCATTTAGGCAACTGATAGCTATTCTTTGCCTATACAATGTTCTATATAATGTTAATGTGCTGAAATCATATCACACATCTCGAGCTGAGCACCCAAAATTAGCAGACATTTTCTGTCTGGCTCAGTTAGTTGTCTAAAAATAGTCTCTTCTCTCCTTACAGGACTACTGTGAAAATAACTTATTAGTGTATATGAATTGTATGCTCTAATAGCAAAGAGGGGCTACAAAAACCATGGAGGAAATTAAGAACTCAGTTTTTGTTGCAGATCCTCATTTACATATAACAAATGAGCCATGGGATCAGGCAGTTCTGTTTTACAGCAGTGTGTAGAGCCCTGTAGAGAGCTGTACTCCATTTTGCTAGGCAATAGGCACAAAGAAATTGCTCTGGAAAATCTTACTGTGTCAGTTCAACAGACACTGCTTCTTCGTGCAGTACGCCTCTGCTAGAGACTTTTGTTTTTATGGGAGGGAGAGTAGAAGCCAAATCAGGCTGGCCCTTTTGCTGCTGCAGTGAATGGTATGGCATCTTATTTTATACTGATCTTAATTTCATTTTTAACATTACCGTCTGTAAAATGCAGTTGCTGAGAAGTTACCATGAGCTTAATCCTTTGCCTGCAGTTGTGTAACAAATAATGCTCTTCAAGGGGCAGGATGAGATGTGCTACCCCTGAATTGCCTCAGCAGAACCTGGTTGACTTCATCAGCCAGAGCCTGTAGATACAGCCACTTCTCCCTCAAATTCTGTTGATTCTGTGTCTCAGAGCTTCTGAATAGTGGCAAATGTGAATTTATATCTCTGTGCACGCTCCCTCTAGAAAGCTGCAAAGCATCATTAAACTTTTGAGGGAAATTGTATTTTCCAGGCATTTACTTTACACAGCAGTTTTTTATCTCAAGGGAATTATGTTTATTCTAAGCTTGAGCAACTCATGAAATCAAAAACAGAACAAAATTGTTGGCAAATTGCTAATGGGCAATGTGGAGATTGTTATGCCTTTTCTTCTACTCTTAATTGGAATCTGGTAGCCACCTGTTTGAAATGGTCTCTTTGGAAACAAATGCTAATAATGTCAGTTTAAGCCTGGTAGAACCAACTTCAGCAGCCCAGCCTCTCACTGAACTGAACTTGAATGAAATTTAAAAGAGAAGAAAGCCAGCCTGTAGGAATTAGACAATAATGATGATACTTTTATTTCCTAGCATTTGCTTGAAAGGATTTATTCTCAAATTATAGTTAAGATGCAAACAAATTATTATTCCAAGTAGGTTTAATTCTGTAAAGAGCATGAACTTAGTGGTATCAAATACTCAAAGACCGAGACTGGCAGAACGAGGATTTGCTTTAGTGTTGTGCCCTCATCATTATATCAAACATCAGGAACTATATCTGTTGGTAAAATAATAGTTCAGTGTTGTCAGGAATGGAAAAAATCCTCTTGTAGGAAGATAGGACAGGCTCTGGCCAGTGTCTCTTGTCCCCTGCTATTGCATGTAACGGGCTCATATGGATCCTGCATTTTTTCAGTTAACTGAATTTTTGGCTTGGAATACTCTGTGGAAAGACTCTTCAACACCTCACTGCTTTGCCTATGAAAAGAGCCACAAGCAGTGGTTGTGCTGTATTTGACTCTAGCAAAGCTTGGATGGCAGCCCAAATACCTTTCTGTTAAGAAGACTTAAGAAGGCAAATATGCAGCAAGTGAAGTCCACAGGGCTAATGCACACCTGTTTGAACAGCAGCACTTGCAGAAAAGTTGTTGAGTGTGTCATGAAGCTCGAAAAGCATTTCAAGCGAAGACCCACAAAAATCTGTTTGTTTTGTAGTTCTGCTCAGTGTTTTCATTCCTGGCTTGGATGATGAAATAGAAGGTGAACAGCTGAAATTGTCAGATGACACCATGTTAAGAGAGCTTGCAAGATTATTTTGTGGAGTAGAGGAGAGGCATTCAAAGTGATTTTGATTAGCTGCTACAAAGAGCTCAAGATCAATAGGGTTAAATTCAGTGAAAGCAAATGTAATGTGCCACATACAAAAAGCATGACCAAATTATAAATACAGAAGGGAAAGCAACTGGCAAAACTGCTGGGATTTTTTAGAGGATCACAGTATGGACTTGACAGCGGGTAAAAAAACCCCAACCCAATGTTATTGTGGTATATATTATGTAATGTCCACTTAATTATAGGCCTCCTCAGAAACATTGTCAAACTGTACTATTTCAGTTGCTGAGACCAGGCCTAAGGGGGAAGTGCTTGACTAAGTGTTCACTCAGTGTGGTACTGGGAAGCTTACTTTGTGATGAACTGTAAGAAAAAAAAAACAGGAAGAAAACATAAATCTCCCGTGGATTGGCTGGTAACGGGAAATTTCAGAAGAGGATTAGTCCTGTGCATGCAGGTGTAGAGTTAAAAAAGCAACACTGTTGGCAGAGGAGAGCCCTTGAGAGTATTAACCTAAAGCACATTTCTGTCTGAAGAATGTAGGCCTGTTCATCTAAATTCTTGTCAAAGAGGGGTAAAGCTGAGAGTGTCATCAGCCTGTATGTACCCTGCTTTCTGAAATTAGTTTCTGTAAATGTTTTCTCTTAAGTATATAACTGGACACAGTCATAAGCATTCCGAGAGGAAGAGCTTTAAGGATGAGCTCTAGAAACAGGACTTTGTAGAGTTCCATGTCTGGAAGGGTGCTTAAGCAGATATGATGTTGATGATGTTTTATGATGAATTGGATGTTTAAACAGGGAATAAAAAGCTAGTACTGTATGATGATATACTTTGCAAAGAGACTCTTTTTAGAAAGGAACCTTTGTTGACGTTGACTGGTTGTACCTTGAGCCCACCTTGGACATGATTCTTTTCTATTCTCTGCCAATTGTTTGGGCAGGGAAAAATGTCAGTAACTTCAAAATTACTAGTTGATCAGATCTGGATGGATACATATAAATTCACCTGTCCTGAATGTATGCAATTACGAGCAGAAATAAATGAGGTAGAGAGTTTTTGTTTGTTTATTTGTTTGTTTTGTTTTGGGGCTTTTTTGATTGTAACACAAATATCCTTCATACAGAATATCCTTCAGAATTTTGGAACTGCATCCTTGAAGAACAAATGTTTGTCAGTGATTGTGTGCAGGATTTAAGATGATATTTTCTCTTGGGATTTCAAGCCCGTCACTTATTAACTCTAACTTGTTTTCTGCTGGTGGAAAATGTAACAAAAAACATTACGATGATAATAATTTCCTGTTAAAAATTTTGTTTCTCTCCTCTTGTGGCAGGTACTATGATGGTAGAACTGCAGGAGAGAGTAACCGAACTGGAAAACTGGAAGGACGGCAAAGGCCTCATCATCCATGGTGCAGGAAACACCTTTTGCTCAGGATCTGATTTGAATGCTGTCAAAGAAATATCCAACTCCCAGGCAAGTGTTAATGCACGTGAAGGTTTTGGAGAAAAATGAGTTCTCTGAGATTCTTTTTAGATAGAAGTGTTGCACTACACTTCTGTTGCAATTTTACATGCAAGTCACAGAATGGAGCTTTAATGGTCGAAAAAAATGCTGTCAGCCCCTTTAAGCCATGATTTAAGTGTTATTGTAAGTGATTCATAACTCTAAATTCCTACACTACATGTTCTTTTCAGCCTTTTCTTTTAAAAATGTCATTTCAGTTTCTCACAGCAATATATGGTGAATTTGCACATCACATAACCTGTACTTCTGTAGTTTGACCTTTAGAAGCAGATAAAAGTAATAATTTCTCATATTGTAAAGTAAAAAAAAGGAAATTTAAGTAGCATGGCTGCTATTACAGAAAGGTTTCTGTTTTATCAAAACTGTGCTTGGACCTGCATAAAATGGAAGAACAGATGCAATTCTTGTGCTGTACTTGAGTCACATGAGTCTTTTGTGTAACTACGAAATTGAAGAGGTTAGGGTTTGATGGTAATTTTTTGCTCATGCTACCCATTTGAACAACTTTCACATGTGCTACAGTTCTTTCTGTGGATTAATATGTGGACTTGGCAATAGGATTGCCAAGTGGTCCATGTGGACTTGTGAAATAGGACTTAGTCAGCTGCCAGGGAAGACTTCCTGTGCTGCTCTTACACCTGGTTTGCAGTTGTGGTAAGTGACATCCTGGTGCTTTTTTGCGGCCGCTGCAAGTTTCAGCGTTTAACCGCATAAATGAAACATTTAATTGGCCCTTCCAGTATGAACATCAACACAAAAACTGGTTAATCTGATATTTGTCTTCAGTGATGATTTTTCCCATTGATGATACTGAATATCATAAACCCCACTATGTCTTAGCTTTTATTTCTGGCTTGGTAAAATAAATAGGATAGTCCAGTTTTCAAAGAGTATAGGACACTTTGTTTCCATTCTGGAACACCACGAGAGAGATGCCTTTCTTAATACAGAAATGTCATGCTTTATAGATATAAATGGATTTGGGAGAAGTTTTCGTTTGGGTATTTTATAAGCTCTGGTAATTTTAAAAATATAGATGTATATGTGATTTTTTTTCTAAATTGATTTTTAAAAGAAATTTTAATCTGCAAGTTTCAACTTTTTAGAGCATTATACCAACAGAAAAGGAGCTGCAGCCAAGCAAGGCCAGTTCTTTTCTTATCTGCAGTCTAGGCTTTCCTTCAGAGTTCTGCGTTCAGGAAATCTCAGAGATTCTGCTTCCATACATTTAGTATTCTCTCTCTATGCTTATACAAATTACTTGCAGCCACTGCAGTGGCAGAGAGGGCTCTTGCAAGGATTAGGTTTGATAACAGATATTCTGGGCAAGAATGGAATATATATGTGTTAGTTATAACTTCGTTGAGAATTCTCTGCACAGAATCTAGATCTCATGCTAGTATTGAAATGAAAGCCTAAGAGTCACCAGAAATGCTCCAAGAATAGTTAAACATAGTTGCTTTTCTATTTCCTTTGGAGAGTTCAAGCTATTTATCTTTTACTGAGAGTTTCTTTGTAAGAGCTCCTAAACCATCTGTTTGGTGATATTTAATAGTGTTTATTAAATAAAGCTTTAATAGAATATGGAATAGCATTTGCTGTTCTTTGGGCTTACAGAACTCTTCTCTCTAACTTGATGCAGATGAGAGGGTTTTGTTTGGTTTCAAGTTAAGTTTTCTGTCCACAGACATATCTAAGGCAAAAAAATAAAGTGAATAGCTTCATGCCTGAACTGGTATGTCTTTCACAGTATCACAGAATATTCTGAGTTGGAAGGGACCCACAGGGATGATCGAGTCCAACTTGTAAGTGAATGGATTGAACCCATAACCTTGTCATTGTTAGCACCATGCTCAAACAACTGAGCTTTCCTTTATTTTTTTTTTCAAGGGTGCTTTAGCCCATAACTTTTAGTAATTGCAGAAAACACTTTTATTTTATCCAACCAGTTGGTTGAGGGAAGACTGTATTTTTCATGATTTTCAGTACAGTTTGCTTTTCCCTGTGGTGCAGAATAATGGCCAAGAATACTGAAGGATTTTCGTGCCCCCTAGTGGCTGCTTGTCCTCCTCTTCCACTTCATTCTTTCCCTTTTCCTTTGTCCACCTTCTCCCATGTTCAGTTGTTCCTAGCTCTGAAGCAAACCTAGGTCCCCTGCCTGTTTTTCTTTTCTGAGTGCTAACATTACATAACCAAATCACAGAAGGCACATGAATGGTGGAATTTAAGTAAAAACATATTTTTCTTTCTGTCTTTGTAAGCCTGGTTCCCAGAGCGAGAACTTCGTTCTGGAGTGGGACTTGAAAAGCTGGCTAGCTGAAAAGCAAGAATGGCTCTTGAAACAACAGCTCAGAGGAGGAAGCACAAAGGAGAATTTTGCTTTCCTTGGTCCCTGTCTAGAAGCCTTAGGACAGAGGTTCCCGCACATAAACTGTGAAGGGAGGACTTTGGAGCAGTTGGAGATGATCTGGAAATATTGTTCTATCTGTAGTGAAAATGGATTCGAAGCTCTTATTGCAGCAATAAGAGCCAGTGCTACAGTTTTCTACTTTATGAAGGTGACTTTCTTCTTCCCTGCCTCTCCTAAGCCCACTGCAAGCTATTAATCTAGAACCCACATATATAGTGCATTTAACTGCATTTTACCTCCCTTTCTGCTTTTGAGATATTTTCTTACTTCAAGGACAGTATTAGAGCTGAAAATATAATTATTCCACTACACTGCAGTGAACGCCTCTTAGTCATACTATTTTATCTGAATAGTAGCCTTGTTTTTCTTATCAGGAGGTTTTGAAGGGTTTATTTGCCAGAACCCAAGCAATTGTGGTTTTTTTTTTTTTTTTTTGGACTGTTTTCTGTGCAGGCATTTTTTCCCTGGGATACAGAGTAGTCTCTCTACCACCTGAGAGAAGGAAGACTTTTCTTTTTGTCTGCTCAGACATAAATGCGTTTTTCAAGTTGGTCTGTTCTGGAACAAATAATTACCGTTTTGGATATTGTCATGAGTTGAGAAGGCAGTTTGAATGCAATGACTCTGCTATGATGAAGTGAAAAATTACGTTCTCTGAAGAGCTTTTGTTCAGCTTCATCCTGACAGTTGTAGTATGGGAATTGTGCCAATCTGTGTCCAAGAACTGGTACCTTGTATGTTTGTGTGGGTTTTGAACTTAGCTGCTAAGGCAGCTATTATGAAGGGTTTGAATGTTCTTTAATTTAATTTTGGAATTGAAATATTGTTACTGTTCTTAGGGAATGTAGGAGATGGCTACAGTGATAACGAAAAGCCTCTTTATAAATTGATTATGTGCTAAAATTTTCAAGCAGGCCTTTATTGTAGTAAAACTGAATACACTGGTTTTAGTGTAGCAATTGTCATGGCACTCACATCTGCCAGAGATCTGTGCCTAAACATCATAATGCTGGTTGGCTTTGGCCAGAGTAGCTCTTGGGAATACATGACTAAATGGACAATAAATCACCTGAAATTAGCCTACTGTTATTTCACGGCCCATTCCAAAGATGTACTGGAGACTTAATGCATATCTTTTCTTCCCCTGAGGTATGAGTCAGAAGCTTTTAATTCAGACAGATTCTCTAACTTGCCAACCTCTGTAAAACTGTGTTTTAGAAATTAGTAAATTCCAGTAAAGAGATGCTGGGTTTGGTTTGTTTGGATTTTTTTTTCTTAATTTATTGTTTGAAAGATGTGCTGAAATTGTTACCTACTGGTTTTTAATTTCTACGGTGTCCAAATATAATTTTTTTCTTTAATCCGGGATAAATAGTATGTGTGGTTCAATTCAGTATGTATATGAACACTGTGATTCTGGACCATTTAGCCCAGTTATTTGTCAAGTTCCTGGTGAATACTAGATGTCTGAGAAAGAGTATAGTAACAGGGAAGGCAGGTAGATACTGATTTTGCCTCAAAATATTTTCTTAGCCCCCAGCAACTTGTGACTAAGACTTCTAGAGATGGAGGTGTTGCCTTCTATGTAATAATCTCTTGTTGCTGTTCCTGTTGTGAGTTTATGTAGTTGTTCTTGAATTTATGTAGAGGGTGTAATGCTGTGCTGCCAGATGTTCCACATTTTGACTACATGTTGTTGGAAGAAATACTTGTTTTGAACATATTTTATTTGGAACCCTTTAGTTCTTGTACTGGATTAGAAGGAAACAGTTGGATCTTTTTCTGGTTTGGTGGGGGGGTTTTTTGGTGGGTGGTTGGTTGGTTGGTTTTTGGGTTTTTTAGCTGAAATGCTTTTGGCCCAAACAATAAAAGATTAAATTGGTAAATTGTATCTTGTCTAAAACTTAATGGATTTGGGACAGTAAAAAGTATGCAGCACACTATGGCTTTGTACAGAGTTTAAAAACTCAGATTTATTGGTGTTCAACTTAAAGTGAGAAGAGGAAATTAAGAGGAAAGACTAAAATTTCACAACATAGAAATTCAGTATTGCAATCACTTTAACGGTGGCTTAATTATAACTGAAATTTATAAAAGTCAATTGAGTTCTGATTTTTATTTTTTTAACCTGATTTATACTAGGTTTTCTTTTAATGCATAATGGGGTTGGGCTGGAATTTGGGCAACATGAACCAAAGAGAAAAAACCCAGCTGAAGTAAATAAAAAATACTTATTCCTGTCTGCTCCATCTATGTATTTAATTGCTTCACATTAAGATCACTTAACGTTTTTTAATTTCCTATTCTTTGTAGGATGGGATGAATATGTGCATGTTTATGCAAAACACCTTAACCAGACTTATGAGGTAATATATTTTACTTCTCTTATTTTATGAAGTAATTATAAGTATCAGAATGTATTTTGGCTAACTCTTTAATGAGATGTTTAAAGTTAAAGACATAGTTTTAAGTATGTAATTTTGAATCCCAGACCTTGTATTCACATGTGTTAATCAGGTAGGTATTTATGGATATAAATGAGACCTGAACATTTTGCAACTATTAGACTTTTCAGAGATTGGAACAGGAAAAAAAACCCTAGGCTTATATGTATAGGGTTAGGAGATACCCAGAGTTAAGGAAATCTGGGCCTTCAAATTTTCTGAAACTTGACCTCTCTCACTCAGTGGAAATCGGTAGCTCTTGAATAACAAGCAGCAACAAGTTATGCAGCCTACGTAGGTAACATTTATTTGATACATTTATTTAATCTTCCCACTTCACAAGAGGAGTGTAGTCAGTTCTACCATCTGGTACTTCTGAAAAAACCACCTTTTCCTTTAGACTTCACTTCCCTTAAGAAATCACATTTCTATTAACTCAATTTGTGGTAGAGTCTGTCTGTTTCTGCTCAGAGCTCTTTGAAGATGAATACCCTTTGTTTTCAAATATGCTTTGTTTTCAAATAATCTATACGAGAAAGTGTTATGAATTAACATTTTTTCTGTAAAATTACCCAGGAGATTGGAGACTTATGTTAGTAGTACTGTAAGGAATCCTCAGGATTGGAAGCTATTTGCATAAGCTGGTCTCCATATAATCAAAATGGATGGGGCAAAGCTAAGAGGAGGAAGATGTGTGAAGATTAAGCCCCCACCTCAGGTGTGTTGACTTAACATACGTTTAAGCCGTGGTTCAGGGGGAGCACTGAACTGCTGTCTGGCGACATCTGTTGTAGATGGGATTAGTCTCCCTCAGAGCTGAGGCTGACTGTGATCCTGAAGGAGGTGCCTCAAATGGATTAGAGTGTGGATGTAGCCATCGTGGACCCATATCTTCTGGTTTCCCATAAACCACAGGAAAAATGAGATTGCCCTCTTCCAGTGGGTTCACTTGTGCCAAGTATTGTATGAACTGTGCTGCAGCTTGTAAGTGAACCTGGGCCATAAGAAAGTGTTGGTGCTTCTGTTAAAGTACAACTAAAACCAGACATGAGGTTATGGTTAGGAAGCTGACTTCTGAATGTGGTTGAAAAACTGCTCAAAAAGCTAAATGTCTCTTCATAGTAAAAGATAAAACAGCTGTATTAGTGTGCAAATTCTGTGACTAACCAGCTGTCTTCATTTCTTAGGGAACTTGCCTTATCCTAAATCACTGTTTGTTAGTATTCATTTCACATCAGCAGTGGGGAAACATACTCTTCCTTCCCTCTGTCCTTTGAATTACCTTGAACATGATTAAATACAACACCAACAAAGGTAACAGATTGCTGCTTTCCTCAAAAGGTTTTGTCTGCAAAAAAAAGTTTCATTGATGACTGAGATAGTAGCACTCTGTTTGAAGAAGCTGCTGAAGCTGTCATGGTAAATCTCATTAATTTTAGATAACGCAGCCCTTCAGTTCTTTGTGTCTCTTCCTGCTGCTTTCTGGAGTGTACTGGCTTAGGGTAGAATCTTGTGTTGCTATCCTGTTACTCCTTGCAGGTAGTCTTTTTAGGCATAATCCATAGCAGGTATTTTTCAGAATATGTGCTTTTCAGTACATGATATTTGTTTTGATTCCATTTGATATATCTGTCTTGCTGTTTCATTCTGGGATTTTGTATCAATTATGCAATAGTAATTTTGACATAAGTGGAATTGGTATTGTGCTGCTTGCCCACAGAGATACAGTTATTAGAATAAATTGGAACAGTATATTTTTCTCAACTTTTACTGTAGAGTTGGTTTGGTTGAATTGTTTTGTAATTTCTGAAGGGCTAAAAGCATGAATTTTGCTTACTAAAGTCTCTTGTGTAGGTTGCCTTTGATCAGTGTTGCACTAGTTCAAGGAAAAGCTTTTGGAGGAGGAGCAGAACTTACCACAGCATGTGATTTCAGGTAAGACTAACAAAGTTGTGTAGCTGTTATGCTGGGTCAGCAATTTAATGATTGCCCACGTGAAATGTGAGGAGCTTGAGGTACCACTTCTACCAGGAATCACGTTCCTGGGTTCCAAGGCATTTGCAACTAGATTTTGTCATCAGACTTCACAGGAAAAGACATAATTGTGGTTTCTGCCAGGTTATGTGGTTTGGATCACTGTGTAGAACAAGAGCAGTACGGAACTTCAGCAACTGACTGTGTTACACACCGAGTGGGTTCAACTCACCCCTGGGTGAGAGGTAGGAGGGCTGCAAAATTGTCTATCTCCCTGTGTCTCTTTATATGAATGTCATAGGTAAAAATAAATAAATGTATTTCTTGTTCTGGATTTATTATTTGTAACATCATTTTGTGCTGCACAGTTGTTGAAATGAGAGTTTGAGGTGCTGAGGGAAACAAATGAGGTTTTGTCCCTGTTTTTCTTTTCCATGCAGGTGCAGGGATTTGCTAGCATGAAACAACTGGCAAAAAAAAGGGCTTTAGTTAAACAGGCAGAACAGGAATGGGAAGAAATGAAAGTCATAAAATGTCACTTTATATAATCATTGCTAATGTGCAAACAGCCTACAGATGTAACAGGATAAGCATGATGGGCAGCATCTCTGAAAATTAGGAGCTTCTAGTGAAGTTTTTATCTAAGAAAAGGAAATGGGCTCTTGAAGAGGGCCTTAGTGCCTGAAGTGGGAAAGGAATTGCCCCAAACAAGCTGAAAGAAGGTACACTCAAAAGTAAAGAAAACTAGAATATTACAGTGTCGTTCCAGTTATCAGGAACAGACTTTGGCTAGAGGAGATGGTATCTGCATTGTCTGAGCCACTTGGAAGCAATCTTCCTTTGCTTTGAAAGTAGATGTGGCTGGATCTTTCTTCATATCTGCTCATTTCTTCATTTCAGCACACGGTGAGCTGAAACCCCAGCTGTGATGTGAGTCCAGGCTGTGTTACAAATGCCTGGGAAACAGCAGAGAGGCTCAGTGTTTGACAGCTGCAGTGCTGGCAGGAGAATGCACCTGGGAGACTCAGCAGACCTTTTTCTATCTGTGAGCCTGTCAACAGAAAGTGTTTCTTGTTATCTCTAAATAGGAGTTTAGGGAATGGGAATATAATGAAATGGAAATCTTTTGGCTTTTTAAAATATGTAGTCTCTACTTACACTCCAGCTATGCTGTTTTGACATGCTGTGTAATTATAGGCATTGTCAAGTAGCTCTTATTTGCATGAATTGAGCAGCTGCAATTCCTCTCATGCACTGCCATAATTTTCATAATAACTACAGCTGTTGATCCATCTTCTATTACTTTCCACACACCCACCCAGTGCAACTAAATAACAGCAATTCAGGAGCAGCAAATGGGACTTAATTAATAACAGCAACAAGACAGAGAAACATATTCTGTGCTGTTACTGCTCTTGAATTTGAGAATTTTAGTACTGTTGGACAAAATCCTGTGGTTTTTTTGAGGACTTTAGGTAGATATTAGTGGAACAAGTATTCTGTCCTCGGTCACTAGATGACAAAAGATGAACTTCAGACACAAATCAGAGATTTGTTTTCTTTGTTAAATAAACTGTTTGGGCATTTTGTTTTTTAAAAACAAAATGAGTTTGTTGTGGCTGTTTTAAATTCTAGATTTTAAAATACAGTTCTCTTTTTCACAGTCTCTGTTTAAACAACCAAACTGCTTGGTTTTGGCCTGGAATATTTTCTTATTTTTATCTCTGCCACTTTGTACAACATTAACTATACTGATATTGTTGAAGCAACTCACTTGAACCAAACTGACCTAGGTACCTCCTCTGAAATGTGCTCTGGCAGCATGATGTATATCTCTACTAAAGCAGAGATGTGGACAAATCGAATTTTAAAATAGCTGAGGTGGTTTAAGATATTACTGATACATTCTTCCTGTAGCAATTCTTGTGGCTAATTGTCTCACTGTTTTAAGCTGGCTCATTTTAAATTAGGTTAGGGAGGGCTTGTGTGAACTTTGGCACATTTATTGCTGACATAAGGACAGTGATGAAAAGTGAAAGCATCTTAGGTCAATCCACCTTTAATCTGAAGGAAGAGGTCTTCTCAAAACATCTTCTTCAATCTTAGCTGCTTTATGTATTGTTGCAGTATGACTCTCCAGAAGAGCAACATCCTTATAAAGACCATAAACATGTTACTAGGGGGCAAAAAAGTCAGACCAGTCCAGACAAGAACAAGGTAATTAATTTTCTTTCAGACTTTTTCTGATATGAAAATTGGAAAGATAAAGCTTCTGACACTATAATTATTTATCTCAATTATTACTGCAAAACTGAGTAATGTAGAAGTGTGCAAGTGTGAAACTTGTTCAGACAGCTGAGCATTTTAGTATCCTTTTCAAGAAATACTGACTCTTTTCAGTATGCCACAGTTGAGCCTGTAAAGGTGGCTCGTGGTTTCTGCTGCCAAATGTTAATGTATTTTACAGCTCTGCATGACACTGCAGCCATTTCAGTGAGGTGCAGAAGTTAATGTGATGTTGGATTTAGTGATGCAGTTTTACCAATAATTGAAGTACCTGCACTGGGTTCCTATATGCAGAAACTTGAAGTGTGTCTTGTGCTTACACAATGTGTGAAGGTAAGGAGAACAGATTTGGCAGCATTGGTTGAGGAATTTGGACAGGAAAACAGGAATGGTAGTGGATTGTTGGGCAATAAGGTGACAGATACGGGGAAGAGACAGTTGGTAGTGAATCCATTTGTGCAATTAGCAGAGGACAGTAATCTCTGAGTGCAGTCACTGCAGTGCACTACCAACAAATAGCCAGAAAAACTAACTTTGAATTCTGAGCTGCTGTCTTCTCTTTCATGTTGGTACCTTTGAGAAATCTCGCTGGGGCAGTGTCTGCCTAGGTCTTTTACACACATATACAGCTTTGGAAATTTGGTCCTACATTGCTTGGCAAATGGACTTCCATTGTATCTGAGTGCTTCTGAGGCACAGAGTCTCTTTCCTGCTAGCCCATTTTTCCTCTCTAATGCTGCTGCATTCCAGGTAGAGGTGTGTCCCTGCCATGTCAATTGAATTTGAAAGGTAGTGTTTTGAGGCAGAGGACAAGAGTGCCAAGATAGAAAACTGACCATTTCTCATACCACTGATCTCAGAATGGGCTCGTAGGTAGAAACAGCAGTAATTTCTTCTCTAGAAAATAAATTAATGAACTATAATTTCTTCAGCTGTAGTTGATGTTGCACAGTTAAATTGCGGAGGACCAGTTTCATTACTGTTGTAAGCGCTGAGCTAACTATTAGCTTATGCTAATAATACTGCGTTTATCAAATTGGCCTTCCTTCGTTTTAGCTGTGTGGTTTCTATATTTTTGTGAAATATGTAGGCATGCTTAGTATTACATTTTAAGGTGTTAAACATGTTCCATGAAACACTTAGTAAGAGATACAATGAAATGAAATGTTATTAAATAACTTTTGATGTTTGTGTTCCTGTGATAATTTATGTTTATTTGCTTTTACAAGATGTATTTAGTGCATTAAATGCAAATTATAGGAAATCAAAGGAGCAGAAGATAATCTAACCACTGCATAGATGTAGGTCCACTATGATCAACTTTTCAGTTGTTTCACCTCTCAAAAAGGAGAAGTGGAGGAAGTCGTAAAGACTTTAGTATTCTACAGTAAACTTTTTTGAAAATCGATTTCAGAACATCAGAGCACAGCACATGAGCTTCTTTGGAAATATTTCCTTCTATACAAGGATTTGGGCTTTTAATTTTATCAGGAGAAGCGTTTAGGTGCACAAGATGCAGCTGTTTGAAATAAGGGTGTCTCAGTATATCGTAGCATTCTTCACTGGGCAGAGCCTGGTGTGAATGTAGCAGGATGGGGTTCACATACTCATGAGTTCTTGCAGAGTCCAGGCTCACAAAGCACTTTTCATTCATGTGACTGAAACATTGCTACACGTCATCAGAGAAGAATCAGTAGCCAAATCTGAGAGTGGGCTCTCCATAGAAGCCTAAAAGATAAGGGACTAAAATGTGTATGTTTCAAACACTGCTACCTGGATAGCCACAGAACCAGCCAAGGATTGTTGGTAATAATACGCTGTGAGAAAGAACAGAATGTGGGTGGAGAAGGGGCCCATATGGAGGTAGAGCAGCACTTTTCTGGGACAAATGTCCTTGTTCTGCTGCCTGGAGATAAGCACGACACAGTACGGGGCAAGTGCAGGAATGAGGTTGAGAAGTGGGCATGCACTGTAGTGGGGGATTAAGACCATCAAAGACCCCTGAAGCCTCCAACCCATTTCCAGAAAGGTCTAGAAGAAAGGACTGTGCATAACTAATTCTCATAGAAAGTGAGAAGCTTGCCTCCAGGACAGGATAAACATATCTATAAAAAGGTATCCCCACAAAGGCTGGGCTTGTGTGCACCCCAGGACCCTGGATACTCCAGCTGGATCAATGCTGCAGCCAGGACTGATCTCTCTTTTATTCTCTTCCTTCCTTTCTTTCTCTTTAATTCATCTCTCTCTCTCTCTTCCCTTTTACCCTACCCCTTATCCAAAACCCACTGCTGTGTGCTTATATTGGGAGGTCAGGAACTAGAGTAGAAGTGTCCCTGCCATTGTTAAATTAATGTGTGTAAATTAATAATAAAACTTTGTAAGCTTTTGTGGATCCTCCGACTTTTGCCATTCCTTTTGACCATGAGCGTCTATGAATCTTGGGTTCTTCCTTCTCCTTAAGGGTGGGACATCACATTCTCACAGCTTCGAGTGCTTGCTATGTGGCATAGATCACTTTTTAAAACCATATAGAATTTTGGTCTGTCATGTATATATGTGTGTATGTATGTGTCTGTATTTAAAATCTCCTGCAAATCAGTTGGCAGTTTTAGAATTCCAATGCAATTCTTCATCACTTTGCATTTTTAGAACCCTGGGAGGTTTGTTACTACAAGTTTCTGGTTATGATTTTAAAAATCTCACATTGCCTGCCTTTAAAAAACTGTTCTTATTTTTGACATGGTACATTTGACATCTGGTTAAGTAAGCACTGCTAGAAATGGGTTCAAGAGCTTGTGTTATTTGCCTTGTATGTACGGACTGGTATTGGGGGTTTTTTACCAGTTTTCATTTGGGATTGAATTTTGTGTATTTACAGTCTTTCAGGCAGAGGATTTTTAGATGTAGTCTACAATTCAAATTTACCACTGTTTGATTTTAGTAGAAATTTAAATAACATCAACAAAGCATGAATTTGAGTAGATGTTTTCTTTCTGAAGTTGTCTTTTTGCAGGGATTTTTTCTTCATTCTAGGTTGTTTAGTTTGTTTTTTTTTTTTTTTTCCTTTGGGAGGCCAAACCATCTTATCCTGAGTAGATGAAATTTTTCTTATCAGCATGTGTCTACGTTTTAGACCACTTGTACCATGCAATCGTACATCCTTTCTGTTGATCGATCCTGTCTGCAGCTGATAAAATGTGCTGCATGATGATAGTAAACAGAGATAGTCCAGATAATGGAAAACTTAGATAAGGCAGATTTTAGAGGATGCAGGTCTGGACCCATTCTGATACTTGCTGATACACTGAGCTGTTGGTCCAGTGTAGAGAAGCATTTAAGATTCAAAGAGAATTTGAGAAAAAGAGTACAAATGCACTGGAATTGTTCATTATGCTTGCATCTGTGAAGTGACTAAGTCTAAGTTTAGAAAAACTGGTATTTGAGGTATTTGAGTTTGATGCATCATTGCTGATCTTCACTAATAACTTTTTTTAATATATGTATCTATCTATTATCAGATAGCTCCACAGATTGGTTAATATGAAGTGTGAGAAGCACTTACATCTGCTGGTTTTGAGGTGAGGTTATACTGAGCTGTGGCTTCATGAGGACAGACTGCCTGAACAGCTTCCTTGGGTATAGGAGAAGGGTGTCCCAGTTGCATATTCCCAGCTCACTTCTTACCTCTGATTTGCCAAGCCCCAGTGAAAATGCCTGTATGAGTCCATTATCTCACTAAAAAGCAACAGAAAACCTGGGTTTTTCCTGTTTTTACACTTAACTAGAGTGGCTTGTAAGGAAATATAATATTGTCTAGAGCCAGTGTAAAGGAGGAGCTAAGTCTCTAGGAGATGGCAAAGAATCGTAAGGGGTGAGAATACAATCTATTTCTTCTGGCTCTAGGAAGATGTTAGATACCCTCAGTGTCCCCTGAAGCCACAGCTTTCAACTGCCTAACTTTGCACTGAATCAGCTTCCAGAGAATGTCTTCTTGAGTCCTGGTTGGCTGTTTGATTTTTCAGCCCTGGCATGTGCTATTGGAGGACTATGAAAAGAGCGCTTCCTCTCTTTATCACTCCAAGTAGCAATATAGTTAAAGTTGTAGATCTCTGAAGGGTAATCATCCACATCAGGGTTACTGTTCATTGAAATGACCAGATGTTCCTGAATTGGCTCATTTTCCCTGTAAAGCAGGCAATGTAAGGGTGTAAGCAGGCGTTGTGTGGATCTCAACCTAGTTTCACTGTAAACATTGCCTTCAAAATTGCAACTTCCAGTCTTCCTCTTCAGGCTCCAGTTTTATTTTTGTCTTTGATCCAAAGCAACCCAAGGTCTTAGCGAAGATTTGGAGCCCTGCAGGCTGGACCTCTTGTGTTCCTCTTCCTTCCAGATTTTTGCAAAATTGTGTGAAACAAGACTGCAAACTGTTTGAACTAGTTAACCTTGGTGGCTTCAGCTTCCCACTTCCTGGATTCTGTAGTCCGTAAGAAATTACTGTGCTGTGACTCAGCAGTCTCAATAAGAATAAATCAAATTGTAAATTCTTATGTTAAATAGATTCCTATTGTGCGTGAACTGTTGTGTGTATAAGAACTTCTGCTGCATCCATGGTCTGTTACTAGGTGTTATCTTCCAGTCCTATTTTGTGTGCTGATGATTCATATTCATAAACAAAAAGCAAATATATAGACTGAGAAAAACCCAATAATTTAAATTAGCATGGATTTGTGTGTGTGTGAAAGAGACAAAGACTGTTAATAAAAAGATAGCAGGGGAAATTATACTTTTGGTAATAGTTGGTCACATTCTTAGGCATATTTATGGGGAGTCTGTTACAGTCTGCTCAAAATGTGCCTGCTTCTTAGGCACATTTTAGGTAGGTGGTCTGAACTACCTGAACATTTTAGTCTCAGGTAGTCTGAACATGACATCAGTGATCTGAAGTTGGTTTGAGATTCCCATCAGTATAACTAATATTCTATATTAAAAAGTAAAGAGGAGAAGCAGCAGGTTACTGCTTCAATGTAGAATTTTAATGTTAAATTATCGGTCCCATTTATCCCATTTTTAGTTATATCATTGTGCTCTTCCCCCCCCTTTTTTTGAAGTCATGTATCATATCTGGAAAACCTAGGTCACAGCCACCGTGATAATTTTAAAAAGCCAAACCACGACTGTCAGTATTTTTTTGTTTGAAATTAACATGATATCCTGACAAAGTGGCAACATTCCATTATAATTGAATCACCAGTGATTTCAACTAAGTATATGATCTCTCTTTGCTTGAGTCAGAAATTGTGTAGGATGTGCAAATGCAGCATTGGTAGCACCGCGTGCAGAGACAGCTGAATTTCAAAGCGTGTCTTGTTACCCCGTGTCTTGTGAAGGGTTGTTAGTCTGATGTTACGTTGCATTTTAAGTTCTTTATTGCTGTGAGTTGCAGAAACCTGATACATCAAATCCATCATAAAGTATTAGAACAGCTCGAACCTTGCATCTCTCAGGGCTAGTGTCAAGAAATGCTGTTCCTTTCCAGTCGGCTGAGTTCAGGCAAGTGAGGTGATCTTTGCATTTTTGACATTTTAGATGCCAAACTCTGAGCTACTGTTGGGAAACCCCTCCTCCCCTTTGTGTATCATCAATAGAGATGAGCAGAAAATGTGATTGAAATGTTCCTGCCTTAAAGAGACTCTTGAATTTGGTCTGGGAGAATTTTTTTCTGTTTTCTATGATTTTGATAAACATACATGATTAAAATAAAGATGTGGGAAGCCAAAGTTATAAACATGGTTTGCATATGCTACATGAAAGTGTGCACGTCATTTAAAAAATACAGTATTTCCTCTTTGAAAACAAGCTCCACTGTGCTTTTTTTTTTTTTAATTTTTTTTTATTTTTTTTTTTTTTATTCCTAGATGAATACTGGCATTTAAATTTGACTAAAAATTTTAATTATCAAACACCTTTACCTCCAGGTGGTCTTTTTCATCCAAGAATCTGGTAAAATATCACTGGATCTTTCTTGACAAGAAATTTTTGCTTTAGTCTAAAAGGCATATCTGTTGTTGAAAATGTTTGCTTGAACAGAATCCAAATAGCTCTAGTTTCTTTTTTGGGAAGGAAAGACTCGTGTAACATTTCAGATTTCCAGCATGAGTAATTGTTTTGTGAGCATTATTTTGGCGTTCACTCACTTGCATATTGAGGCTTTGGCAGCCTGTGAAGAATAGCTAAAACCTGCTTCATGGGTAGGACCCAAGTGCTATGGCAAGATGAGAACTGCTCTGAAAATAATTGTATGGTAACCGAGGTGCCTGGGACCCACTGACACCAGAGTAATACAAATATAGTCGTAACTAGGAATTACAAGAAGAGAGTGTTAGTAAGATATCGGTCATTAGCCGGGGAGGAGAAATAGGGTGGTAGCCCATGGAATGCTGTTGTACATCTGCAGGTACTAAGGAGGATCCAGGCACTGCATCTTGAACGATGGGCCATCAGTCCAACTTCATGGCTCGGGGTGATTGAAGCCATTTTCAGAGTTCATACTGCACACTTCAGGGGAATTAGAGCTCCCCAGTGTAACTATCTGCTTTATTCTCTTGGTTCTGTGTGTTCTTAAATTGTGATCTGAGCCCCGTGTGTGTTCAATAACCCTTTGTAAAACCATGCTGCTCCTCACCAGTGTGCACACAGGGGGTGTTAAACAGGTCCAAGGCAGCACTCGTGGACAGGGCAGTCTTTATTGCTATCTGTATAATTGTAAAACGTTTTTCTCTCCTACCTAGGAAAGACCTTTTAATTCACTTTTTCTGCTGTTTTCTGAAACTACTCAGCTCACTTGGGTGCTTAGGAAGATGGAATGAGGGAGCGGTGTGTGGCTCACACAGCTTTTATGTCACATGGCAGCTTGTGAAGGGGCCACCCCATGTGTGTGTGCAGCACACACGGCCTGGTGTGGCGGTGGTGAAGGGCTGCATGAGCCCCCTGGCCAGCCCTGTCCCTGTCTCCACCAAGCCCTCCTGCATGGTGCTGCCCACCCCCAGCACCATGGTGGGGATGGAACCTTAGGCCTTAGGAACCCCCTGTGGGCATTGCATGTGAGCCTAGAGAAGTATCATCCTGGAAAATGGGGCAGATTCACTTTGTGATTTGGCCAAATTATTTTCTTTCCTGTCAGTTTATTGAAAAATGACTGGGAGGGGGAAAACAAAATAAAAAGGCTGATCTTACTTCTTTTAATACTTCTCGTGGAGTTTTAATCAGTCATGGGTTTTTTGGGCCCTTATTTCTTGCCTTGTGATCTGCCATCTAATTTAATTTTTCATTCCTGCTGCAGAAAATGTCTTTCTGCAGTTTCCAATATCCAGCTTCATTTATCCCTTTTAGAAGAAATGTAGGTTTTTATTGCATGCTTTTTTCTCTCCGGCTTCTGTGAAGCCATGGGTGAGAAAGTGTCAAGCCTGAGTAAAAAATTAGATTTAAACCCCCTAATTGAGGTTTGCTGTGTGAGCCTCCATCTGTACCTGACTCCTGGGAGATTCTGGTCCAGAATAAGATTGAAAGTCTGTGCGGGTGGCAGCCGGTATGACAGCAGACATCACCTGCAGGAGACTTTGGGGGGGCCTTACCTACCTTGTCTTGACTGAGACTGCACTACTCCCCTTGCAGGGTATTAGCACCAGCTTCTTTCCCCATGTTTCTTTCCTTTCATAATCCCTCTCTCAACCAAACGATCTTTCTGGCCCTCTTTTTAGCCGTTTTTCTTTGATCATTGAAGTGTTTAACAAATAAACCCTTTTTCACTTCTCTGGTTGTTCTTATGCAGTCATGTCTAGACCAGTTTTAATCTGAGTCTTGCCAGGAGACTCTCCCAGAGAGTCTTCTCTGCTGCCTTACTGAGCTCCTTTGTGCTGCTAATAGGCCTTTTCTTGATTTTTCTCAGTGCAGACTTTGCTACTGATGAGATGCTCCTTTTTGGGGGACATGCAGTTCTCTGTGTCTGCCTATTATAATATCATTCCTGTTATCCAACGGATCTTTTTTTAGTAACAATATTATTTTTGTGCTTCTTCCCTGGAATGGCGTCCTTTAGAATTGGTAATCTTGCAGCCTCTTGTGAGTTGACTTTGTTGATTTTGGAGGCTCCTCTTCCATTGAATATCGCAATATCTAGGCAATAGGTGTTGATTATCCACACTTTTAATTTCCTGCTTATTCCTGGAGACCACATTCCTCCTAAAATGGCTCATGTCTGTTTAGCAATTTCTGCACTGGTGTCTCAGTGTTCCAGCTCTTCCTCTAACCCTTGTCATTGCAACATATTCCATTTTTTAAATTCATTTTTCAGAATTTTAGCATCAACCAAATGTTTTGTGCTTCTAGATGAAAGTATGACTTTGTCATTCTTTCTTCTGCGTTTCATTTGACTCTGGGTGATGTGAGAAAGTGTGATAGAGTCACATTATGAATTGCTATTTTAAGGCCTCCTTTGAAGAACGCAACTCTCATTGTTTAGGTCCCTTTGCTCCCCTCCAGAAAGTGCCCTCAGGTTTCCCAGCGAACTCAGAAGAATGCTAACTCTTATTTAAGAAAATACTTCTGTAATTAGTAGTCGGTTTACTTGATCTGATTTTTACCCTGATCCTTAGAGTTCCATAAAATGCATTGGAGAATCTGGCTGGAGGACAGCAAAGGTAGGGGGTAAAGGCGATACGTGCTAGGGAGACATGAGAGATTTTTGTGGGCTACTTTATGTAAAGTTTGATTCTTAGCTTTTGTGGTGAGTGGGGGGAAAATGGATGCACTAACAGTGTTACAAAATAATTCAGTAACTATAAATAAAAGTCCACATAGTCTCTGTAAAGTGATTTGGGAAGAGCTGTGAGAAAAGCAAGCTTTTGTGCTGGTGAAATTTCTTAGGATGGCATCAAGCCTACTTCTTTGACACTGTGATTTAGAGTGTGCCTAGAACATTCTGTGCTTGGGAGGCTTGGTAGGATGTTTTTTATTTTGCTTCTTGGGTATCATTTTAATTTATTTAAGCCTCAAATAAAGAAGGTTTATTGTTTTGTGATTTTAATTGGTGGAGTGTTTTTAAATCACTGAAAGTATTGGAGAGGGGTGACTTTCTAATGAGCTTGTTAAAATAGTAACTGGACCTACTTATAGAAAAGGTTATGGATTAAAGCTGATAAACAGGAAAGATTATTAATGTGCACAGTCTTCTTTTAGCTTATTGAAATTTGGGATTGCAGAGCATCTTTTAGCAACTGTATCTAAGATAAGCACAAGGCATGCAGTTCCCCCAGACTATCTTTAAACTATTTTGTCTTCATTTCTATGTTCTTTAGTAGTTACCATTTATTCATCTGTCAAGTGAATATCTGTGACTAAAGGATTTTCAGAAAGAGCAAACATTTAGTGGGTTTGCTTTTATGATGCCATAGTGGTCTGCATAGACCATCACCAAAAGCAGGTAGCACAAATCCTTACTTTTATCGGTTTTACAGTAATTTCACTTTGGAAGTCTCACTAAGTGCTGTCACGGGTCTGAAGCAGCAATTGCTGCAATATCTAATTGCCTTATTATTTCTGTGCATAGGGCAGAAACATGAGAAGCTCTCAGTGAGAAAGAAGATATGAGAGAGATGCGGAGGGAATTAATACTAGCAAGTTGTGTTGGGAAAGCATGTAACAGTTATGGCTTGCCAATATTCACTGCATTGCTCCAGTTCAAAAATCTGCTAAATAGAATTACCAATGAGTTATTGATTAAATGTTTAATCTGGGTCTTTTTGGTCCCTTAAAGCCTATCCAATTAATCAAGTGAGATTGAAAAATAAGTGAAATTAGTATTAACTCATTTTTGGATAATTCCACTTGTTAACATTCTCAGAGAACTAGGGTGGGGTTTTTTGGTGATAGAGGGTGTAGTAAGCTGACTTTCAAAAAATCTTTGGCCATTTTGTCTAGATAATCCCCTTACAGAGTATCTAGGTAATTATTTGATGGTGTAGTGATAAATAGACTGCCGAGACACTGCACTGGATAGGCAGAGAGGGATTAATTAGTCCCAGCTTGCTTTTTGGAGGAGACTGTCTTATTCTGAAGGGTCTAATTCTAAAAACATCTGTCATGAAATTTGAAGTAAGGACTGGAAGCTGCTAATCAGCAACTTTGCTGACTTGTGAAATTATTTTAGTATAGTACTGCATATTTCTTCTGCAGAATATTCTTCCCACAGTACCCTGCTGCTTCAAAATCCATTTTTGTTGCAAAAATGCCTGGTTAATACATTTGTTGTTTTAAGATGAGTTTCTGTAGTAACTGTGGAAGGCTTGTGTATTGGAATATTGAACAAGGCTTACACAAGACAAGTTGTCACTACCAGAACACAACGTTGTCATGTAACTGACTTATTAGTGTTTAGGTTTCCAGGTCAGGTCTCTGCAGGCACAAACTGCAGCCTTATCTTTAGTCATTTCAGGCTTTCTGTGGCTTTTTGAAAATATCAAGGTAGTAGTTCATATTCAGGTTGTGTTTTCAAGGTTATACTCAGGAATTACTTTTGTTGTTAAACATTCTGGAGAAGGTAGGGATTAATTTTGTAGCAATTGCCAAGGAGCATTCATATATAATGCCTGAAGAATTTGTATCTTATTGCTAAGGAGGTTGTGTAGTTTCTTACACATGCTCTAGTATCTGTCTTTCCATGGTGGAGAGAGTAGTTATAAGACATATTAAATTGAAAGGGGCATGATATGTGATGTATCTTTCTGACTCTGAGATTTGGAATGCAGATACCAGAGGTGGATTGAGTGATAGATACAAGTTAAACCTTGCAGGTCCACATGCCATGCTAAAGAAAATGGCAGTGAGCTTGGAGGATTCCAAACCCCTTGGTATGTGCTACACGAACTGTTCAAAGTAGTGTGAAGTTCTGCAATGCTTGACTGCTTAAGTGATGATTCTTGCCCAGACCTCAGGCTAACAGCATTTGCAGTTCCGATTAATTGCTCCTTATGGTCCAGCTTTCAGAGCTGTCACTTGCCTGTGGCATGATCCCTTAGTATCCCTGCCTGAGCCAGGGAACTGAAGCTACAGAATTATCTGGGTGCATTTGCAGCAGAGGTGACATTTCTCTCTTATGGAATTGCTTTCACATCCAGCTACCCTCTTCTGCCTTATCTGAACAGTTATTGCATTTCAGCCATTCACTTTAAAGCTGCTTTTTTCTTCCTATTTAAGAAGCTTAGAATGCAGCCTAGAAAAGATTACTTGATTTATGTGGTGCACTGAACCAACCTGAAATAAAGGACTTCTGTTTAATCTGAAATCAAGGCTTTTGCTGTACAGATAAAGGAACAGGTAGTTTATTTCTTGCTATGATGCTACAAATTCAACAACCACAACTCTCTCTTGCTTTGTTTTAATGTATTGTAACAGTTTAGTTGGCTAAAAACATCCCATCAGTTCATGTGTTCAGCAGCACTTTGTGTGTATGAGTAGCACTTTATTTTTGTTGGGTTTTGTGTGCCTCAGCAAGAGAAGTGAGATTAGATTACAGACGGTATCTGAGTAACTCTGCTGCCTGAGTCCCATTCACTTGCTTCAGGAACCCACCATCAATACGGGGATCTGCTGTGTCCCCTGGGATGCTGAGGGCAATGGAGTGAGATTATGAGGTGCAATTTGCTTGTGAAGTGATGGGACTGGGATTGTATTTTTGGTATTGAGAGGCTGCAGCTGGAAAACAAGGAAGAAGTGGACAATGGACAGGCTTTCTTGCTCATTTAAGGTCCAGCATGCCTGTGAGAGCTGCTGCAGTTGCGAATTGTCCTGGTAGCACGCACCAAACAAAGTTACAAAATCCTAAACTAGTTACATGTGAGCTTTTGTCCACTTGCCAGCAATATCATTAAATTTTCATGTCCACCTGGCAAAGTTCAATTTGCATGATAAACACCATCTGCGGATATTGTCATACCTGACCTCTTAACAAATTCTTGAACTTGCACTCCCAGCAGTGTGTATTTTAAAAAGCTCTTTTGGCCATGTATCAGCATAACACTGCTGTTACTTAATTTTAAAAGTGTTAATTAAGCTGATGCCATATTGATGAGTGTATTAGAAAGGCATACATGTTGGGCAGAGTGTATGGCAGCATTGTACATCAACTTTGTTCTTCTGTTCTTTGAACAAGTGTTTGGCTCTTGATAACCTTCCGTTACCATTTTCCCGGTAGTTTCCTTTTTTCTTTAGTATCTCTCTTTTCCTGTACCTGCAATAGTTGCACATGTGGTTTGGGTGGCGTTTTGGGTTTGTATGGCCAGGTTTTGGTAGCAGAGGGGCTACAGGGGTAATAGTAGGTACAGCTTCTGTGAGAAGCTACCAGAAGTTTCCCCCGTGTTGAGTAGAGCAAGTGCCAGCTGGCTCCAGGATGGATGCGCTGCTGGCCAAAGTTGAGCCAATCTGGAATGACAGTAATGCCTCTGTGATAACATATTTTAAAAGGAGAGAAAAGTTACTGCACAGCTGTAATTTGTGTGTAAAAAGAGAAGAGCAGGGTGAGAATATGTGAGAGGAACAACTCTATAGACACCAAGGTCAGTGGAGGAGGGGGAGGAGGGAACTGCAGACCTGAGGTGCCAGAGCTGAGATCCCACTGCAGACCATGGTGAGGCAGCCGTGCGCCTGCAGCCTGGGGAGGACCACAGGGGTGCAAAGATTTACCTGCAGCCCCTGGAGAAGACCCACACCAGAGCAGGTGGTCCAGGAGTGGGCTGTGAACCCGTGAGAGTCCCATGCTGGAGCAGGGTCCTGCAGGGACCTGTGGACTTGTGGAGAGAGGAGCCCAGGCTGGAGCAGGTCTCCTGGTAGGACTTGTGAACCCATGCTTTAGTAGGCTGTTCTTGAAGGACAGCACCCTTCAAGGTGCCAGAAGCATGAATCACATTGGAGAGGTTTGCAGAGAACTGTCTCTGTGTGAGAGACCCCACACAGGAGCAGAGGAAGGACTCCACACCCTGAGCAGTGGCAGAAACATGATGAACTGACCATAACCCCCACTCCCCATCTCCCTGCACCAAAGTGGATGTGTTGCTTGGTTGCTTTATTCTTAACCAGCACACCATCAGCATTCATGCTGACCACAGACATTGCTTTTCATCTCTCTGGGTGTCCTGCATCTAAGTTTTGCAAAATATGTAGTTCTACTTGAAGATTTATTATTCTTTCTGTAACTCTTGCTCTACAGCATGCTAAAAACATGGATGTCTTGTAATTGTACCCCAAGGTCTTTGACTCTCATTTTTGGAGAATTTTCCACTTTGTGTTGGTTCAATCACCTTGCAGATAAGGCATTACAGGAATTTATAGAAGAAGGTAGGAGATTTGGTGAGGGAACTTACTGTGACCCAAAGATGTAAGCTCTGTTTATTATTTATATTAATATTGGTGGTTGGAGAGCAGGATGCCAAAGTATTTGTGGAGGAGGTAAAAGTCATCTCCTGCAGTTCTGGCTGCCCTCTCTTGGTACAGCCATAGCTGGGAACCAGGTGCTGCAGCACTGCGTGATGCCAGCTGCCTCCCTCCATGGTGTGCCAGTCTCATGCCAACTAAAAGGGGAAGATCAGAAGTCAGGAGCTGTGTCCTTATGTGACACTGGAAGTCAGGGAACGGGAACAAAACCCAGGTTGCTGACAACACATATATTGGTTTAGGTGTCTTTTTTTCCTATAGTGGGTTTCAAAAGCATAGTTGTAGGAGCTTTTAAAATGCATAAAATAGAGGGTGGTATCTGTCCCTCCCTAGTAAACTTGATTAGTACCTTTGCCTTGTCAGAATGCTGAATATAACTCAAACCTTGAAGTCCAGGAAATGATGAGGTAAGGACCAGCACAGATCTTAATATAATCTTAGTTCTACCAAGGAGCTGATTAAAGCTACTGGAACAGCTCAGTAACATTAGTATTTATAATAGCAGGTATGATAAATTGAGAAAGTGTATTTTAGTTTGCATTTTCAGCTTTTATTGTATATGCTCTGGCTTCAAGTAGCTGGGAAATACTTTAGCAAAGGAAAGCATAGCTGTTAGCTCACAGCAAGTGCTGTCTTTGGGGAGCAAGTGTACCTTTACAAGCTGGGATTCGCTAGGCTGCAATGTTAATAACAAGGTTTCTTCTCACGTGCATTGCCAGTGATGTGATGAGATGCAATGTGACAGTCAGTTGTTTGTGGGTACAATGAGATGTCACAGAATGAAGGAATCCTCAGATCAAAGGGGGAGGATTTGTAACATTTAGTGCAGCTGAGAACATTTTAAAATGTACAGCAGGAACATTTGCTGTAGCTCGTTTGCTTTAGATGACTAACAGAAAATTGGATGTGGCCCATGGTGGCTGTGCTTTCTTCCTAGGGGGGTTGTAGTGTTCGTAACATGGAAATAAAATGTTCTCAAAGAAGGTTTCAGCTGCACTTTGGGGCTTGTATTACCTTAACCTCTTATTTCCAATTTAAATTGTGAGGATTTTGCTACCCTTCACATTTCTGAAGGATGTTCCCCTGCTTACTATAAGGTTTTCTGTCACTTTTTACATTAATTACATTGAATAAATATTTTTTCAGTACTGTCATGCAACAGATATTCTTTATTAGGGCAGGGAAGGCATATGTGTAGGAGTCCAGGAGTATGACCTTCCCCTGGGATACAGGGGACCCAGATTTTAATTCCTTTGACGTGAAAGACCAGAACAGGCATACTATTCAAATCAGGGTTAATTTTGTATTCATCTACTGCTCTGTCTCAGGCAGGGCCAGTACTAGGTGACTAAGGTATAAACAGCTCAGGTCTTTCCAGCTTTGGTCTTTCCAGCTTTTTGATATCTACCTCTTTATGTTAAGTAATGCTTGATGTGCTTTTCTTACATAAATTCTTTTAATGTGAGATCAGATCTGTCATGTCTCAGAAGGTAAACTCAATTCTTTTCACACAATAAAAAGGGAAATATGTATGCGAGGCTGCAGCTGGTAGTGTTCAGAGGCTGATCCCAGGCTGGCTTGGCAGCTGCCTCCGCCTCTTCAGACATGAGCTCAGGTCTCCATTGCTTCCCGTGCACAGGGACTGCAAGTGAGTGATAAATCTAACAGAGAGTATGATGGGTGGTTTCTGTAAGAAATGGTGTGACTTCATAGTTGAAAAGTCTGAAAAACCATAGAAACCTTTCTTAAGCCTGAAGGCAGTCCATTACTGCAGTTACACCTTCCACTGACTGCCATTTACCTCAGTATTTTCTGTGGAGCTCGTTCAAAGGAGCATTGTGGGAAGAGGTGAATCCCAGTGAGGTTCTGGAAGCTGCAGCCTCACAGTTTCTCTGTGAGTTAAGCTGTCAGTGGCTTATTTTCCTTTCGCTGTATTTGGTTCCATTTTCTCGGAGGGAGATAAAGACACTGCAGGGAACCAGAGCCCTTCCCACATACTAAGCATTGTCTGAAACAAACTCAGATTCAGTATACAAGTGCAAGGTGGCCTCCCTGACCTGTGGTGGCTGTCCTGTGAGAGTGCCTACAGGTTGTCTAGCATCAGATGCCCACCTGCCTATGACCCTTTCTTTTCTAGCGCCTTACATCACTTGGCACAACTAGAATTAAACCCTTTATAATGTTTTCATTATTGCTTTTCCGGTGGGATGCGGTGTGAGCAAATTGCAGAGTAAGCTGAGCCAGTAAAGGAGTTTCAGAATACTTGCAGAGTCATTCTTTTGAGAGAAGAGACCTGAACTCCCTGGGATTTGCTGGCTCTGGGAAGCACTTGATAATGTTAGCTTAAAGCCTTTCCTCCCCTGCATACTCTGCTTTCTTCCTTTTGTCACACAACCTTCCTCTGCTATCTCTACAAAAAGGCTTTCATGCAATCTGGCCCGTCAGCTGTTGCTTTTGTGCATTGTGCTGGATCTGGGATAAAGCGTAAGCTCTTCAATTCTGTTGCTGTACAGTGTGGCGTGAATGCTGATGGTGCTCTGGTTAAGAATAAAGCAACCAAGCAAACTACAATTAATAACTAAGCAGATGTGAGAACAGTGAGTTCCTAGAAGTAGTTGCCTTTTTTAAGATTTTCCTTTTCTTTCCCCTTTCAAAGCTGTTCACCTTGGTATTTTCACTATGAAAAGCTGCATTGTTAGGAAACAGACTTGTATGTAGACCTCAGTATCACAAGATTTGTCTTCAAAAAACCAATTAGTGCTTGAAGTAGAAATTAATCAACTTCACAAATGTAATTTCCATCCTTTACCTTACAATCAGCAGCAAGCAACCACACTGCAGAACATCACCTTGAGAAAGAGCAAGTACTGGTCTGTTTCTGCACGTTTTTTCTATGTGTTTCTATTTCTAGAGGTTTTTTCCACTAGCCTAACGTGTGTCAGTGTGGCCACTGTGTGAAGACAGAACAATCTGCTGCAGCAGAGAGCCTCCAGGGAGATAGCTTAATGAGCCCTAGGGTGAGTTCTTAAGTAAAGGAGGTGGGAAGCTGTAGAAAAGAAGCACAGAAAAGAAAGATATGAAATCTTTGGAAAGAGGAATGTTACTTATCTTGTAGAAGGGAGCAATTCTATTACACACTGCAAGCACAAATAGAAAGCAATTCTATTGTGCATTGTGAGCTGTAAGTTGAGCATCCATTCCGATTTCCCTTCCTGTAATGAGCAGTTAGACTTTCAACTCAGTGGATCTCTAAAATACGGAACAAAAAAGCCCCACCTGTGCTGTAATCACCATGGTGCTGACAGAACCTCCCCAGTTCAGATCAGTACAAAGACCACAATCCATCCTCTTGAGAAATGTTTTGTACATTAGTTTGCTTGGGTTTTCCCAATACCCCCTGGTTTAGGCATGAATTAGCAAGGCAGTGCTGCACTGTGAATAAATGTAACATGTGCTCTGTCTGCAGTTCTGTTTTCAACACTTTATAGAACTGACTAGAGCTGCCAGTATGGGCACTAACCATCTTTACTTGTAGCAGCCTATGTATCTAATTTTGAGAAAGGCCGAAAGCTGCAGTTATGACACCATGTGATATAAAAATTAAGATACTCCAGCTCCGGCTGTAATGAGCACGCTGTCAAGTTGTATCAGCCTTTGGAAGCAGAGGGGAGGAGAAAATAGAAAATTGAGGGCCGTTGAGCTGAAAACGAAAGTCGATGCGTGGATTGACCTCTGTGTGTTTGTTCTTCATTGACAGGTTGATGACGCCTGGAAGTGAAATTCGGTTTGTTCACAAGCACATGGGCCTGGTGCCAGGCTGGGGAGGAGCTGCCCGGCTGGTGCGGATCGTGGGCAGCGGGGCAGCCCTGCAGCTGCTGGCCGGGGCTGCCCGGGTGGACCCCGAGAGAGCTCTGCGCCTGGGGCTCTCCGAAGGGATGCTGCCGGCCTCAGACGAAACCGGAGCGTTAGGGGAAGCCCGAGCCTGGCTGAGTCAGTACACAGAGGGTCCCACCAGTGTGATTCGGGCTGTGAAAAAGGTGGTGACAGCAGGAAGAGAGCTCCCTCTGGAAGCTGCCCTAAGGACAGAGAAGGACATTTTCGGAACGGTATGGGGTGGGCCTGCCAATTTGCAGGCATTGGTTAGAAGACCAAAACATAAATGATGGTTTATGCATAAGAAATGGGCTTGACCTTTTTGCAAATAAAGCTTTGAGTAAAGCAGCCATTAAACTGAATCATTTAAGGACACTTAAAATGGCATTAACATTCCTGCCATTTAGGTCAGGCAGGCGTATTTGGTGTGCAACCACAGAGAAATCCCAGGCAAACTCTCTACAGTCTTAATCATCCACTGAATGGAGATTAGTGAAATTAGTATGTAAAGGTAAATACTGTCCTGAAAATAGAACTATAATTCATTTGGAACGAGGCTGAAGATTATTTTATCTTGTGTTAATTTTTTTTTTTAACTGGTATGGAAATTAATTACTTGAAAGTTATGAGGTTTATTCATTTATGGAACAGGTGCATCTAAAGCTGCAAAATATAAGCTTCTCAACCAGTGTCTTTAAGCAGCTTGGAAAAGATGATAACTAGTGAGAGAATAGCTTTTGTTTTTTCATTTCTAGTTAGTTCTTCATGTAATTGCTGGTAAAGTATCCTTGGATACTTCTATTTTAATGGTGCTTTTACAGGAGAAGCTTTAAGTCAGTGAGAAGCTTTTAGCACTCATTCACTGACACCGGTTCAGGTTTTTAAATGTATTTTGGCATCTTCTTGCTGCTCAAGGAATCAACTACCTACACACGCATCTGCACATTCCCATATCCTGTACCTGTGCAAAGCTGCTGTCCTGGTTCTTTACACAGAATCTAGTTGAAATCTTGGAAGGCCATGATGTATCATGCCCCAAAATGGCTTGTCCTTAAGTGACTGGGTGATGTGAGTACTTCAGCATTCTGGTAAGATGCGTGTGGATACGTGTGTCTTTCTTCAATGCATTTTTGCTGGTAGGGTATACTTGGGCTCTCTAGAAGATTTGGAACTCAGTCTCTACTTCTTGCCAGTGACTATGCAAGTAACTGGGTAACTCAGTGGGGAAAGTTTTTCCTTTAGAAATTAGAAACTGACACAGAGTGCCTGCTTTAAAAATAAACATCTGTGAGAGCAAAACCATACAGACATATCTGTGACTGAGAGTTTCCTGTACTGTTGGTTAGGATGCACTTGTCTCTAAATCCAGCAGGGACTGTGATCTGAGCCAAGGACTTAAGTACTCTGTGGGGGCATGTAAAGAAGGAAGCTCTGGGCTGTGTGCCACTGACGTGCATTCTTGCTCTGACCAGGCATAACTAGCTCTAGATCATGGAACAAGCTCCCTTAAGAAAAGTAGGCAGTATCTTGGATGGAAATCCATGTTACGGTTTCTACAGTGTGGCAGGATTCCTGAGTTTTAGACAGCGAGGTAACTACATATGTTTGAGGATTTGGGGACAAATCACTGTTGGGAATTAGGCTTGGATTGCCTGTTAAGATTCTGCAGGTTTCAAGGAGATTCTGTGCTCTGCTGGGGATGTTTTACTGTATGGTTTTGACAACAATGAATATAGCCTGAAGCAACGTAGAGAAATGAAGAAGGGGATGTGTTTTGAGCTTGCATCTCAGAGAAGATAAGGAACTTACTTCTACTCTGTTGATCCTGCACCTTTGCCTTTATATCTGAAGCACTAATGGAGGAAGATTTCAAATCTCTCTTCCCCAAAAATAAAGTTCAATTTTTACTTTCAAGTTAGAGAAGAGACAGGAATGAGAACATGGGGAAGAGAGTAGTGTTTTGTTTTGTGCCTTTCCCCATCCACCCTCCTCCTTTTTATCCAGTAGCCCAGTTGTTACTCCCGTGTAGCTGGATTATTTCCCATGCCCTAAAGAACTTCAAACCCGTTACTTCACAAGCGTGAATGTTTTAGTATAGTCAGCCAGCACTTGATTAGTAGTGAAGCTGTTCTGCTTTTCATGAAATTTCTCAAGACTCATGAGGGATTCCAGACTACAGCATCACTGAACCTTCAAGGGACACTCCAGTCCACACTCATCCAGCTTTTTAAAGCAATAGCACATCATGTTGTTATGAGTGAAAAAAAATGTGTTTTAAAGGGCAACTGGTTATGTCTTTGCTTTTAGCAAGAATTAATGTGCCATTACTAATACTGTTACTGTTTTTAAAATTGGTGTGAAAATTACTTAGCACCTGACCCTTGAATATTTTTTTCCTTAGTGTATTAGGCTCATAAGTGTATTCTGTGTACTGGGTAATAGAAATTTGAAAGGAAGGAAATTGTAGGACAAAAGCAGAATCTGGTTTCTTTCACATTTTGAACCAGACCTGTGCTGGCACTAGGTGAATGGTAAGTACACCTGTGGGGGATCTCTTTCCATTTTGATTTATAGACAATGAGCTTACTTCTCATTTCAGCAAATGTATTTCCCCAGCTACCCTTTCTGATTTGTACCAAAGGCCAATGTTTGCTTCTAAGGAAACAGGACAAATAATTACAGAGCAAGACACATTCAGAACAGTTTCAGAAAGGGTTATAGAAACCCATTTTGTTGGTATCATAAATATACTAAACATAGGTACAGGGCATTCTGGAGACCATTACAGGTTTTGATCAAGGATTCTGTGATTAGTTTAATACCATATTCTCTGGTTTATTTTCTTCTAAAAGGAAGTAGAGTCCTTCATACAAAAACCAGCCCAACTAAATTACTGTGAGTGCTAGGATGAGAGTTCCAGACTGAGATGAAATGGAATCCCATTTTATCCATTTGAAAGCTAAATGCTTTATTTCTTTGATCTTAATCTTTATAAGAAAGAATACTTTCATATCATCTTAAAGTGACAAATACCTTTAACCAGCAGTTGATAAGTGTTTGTATTTTCTTTACAATTATTAAAGATGTCAAGCTTCCTCTCCTGGGTTTTCTTTTTCCCTTCTGAAATGGCTTAAAAACAAACAAGCACTAAATGCACAAAATAAATTAGAAACATCAAAATTGATAGTCCCAGTCTCCTAATTAAATAGCATGCCAGCTTTTGTACTTCCTAGGGGCTAGTTTGCCAGCTTCCTCCTCAGCAAACTAAGTTTCCTATTACATTGTGAAATGTCTGTCTGGTTTTATCTCTGTTTCCTGGGACAACCCAAGGGTTTAATAGGGGTGTGGATTCTGTACCAAGCTTGTAAAGGTTGGATACTGGAGGTCACTTTTAGCAATACAGATACTTCTATCTTATTTGCTGCTGATAGAAATATATTTACCAAATGGTCAATCTAGATAAGCGAGGTGTTCTTGCAGAATGCTCAGTTCACTATCTGATTTATATTTTTTTAGCCATGAAATAGGATTCCTGTATCTGTGGTTATCTGTTCTGGAAATGATGAGATGCTGTAAATTTCTTAGTATTTAAATTTCGTTTTTCATTTTCCCTTCTGCTTCACTGTGCTTTTGTCTGGCTATGCAGTACAAGTTGAAAATCACTTAGCACATGAATTACAGTCAACCACATAATGCAGTGTGGCTGTGGCTTTGCTAAAACAGACAGAGAACATATTTCCTACTGAAAGTAATGGTTTAAGTATAAGATGGGAATTATCAGTTACTATTTTCCCCTAGCTTGATCTGGGAAGTGCATTTGCCACTCCGATGACTGGCTATTAAGCTCTCACCAGCCTTACTTTAACTAATCTTAGTGTTTCACAGCTGCAGTCAGTCAGCCAGAGCCAAAAGCAGCATCATGGGTGTGGGGCTGAACTCTCTACTTGGGTCAAAAACCCCAAGGACAATCTCTGAAAAAATTACTTGTAGACTGGGCTAAAAATCCTAAAATTAAGTATATAGTCAGTCACATTCCTGTATTTTGTTGCTTTTTTCAGCCTATACTCTCACATGAAGTAAAGTGTGTGCACACAGCTCAAGTGTTCTTTGTTAGTGAAGGCTTTTGCAGCACAAAGTCAGACTGGTTAGACCCACTGTATACAAACTCAAATCAGAGAAATAAGACAGCTAGCAACTAACAGAGAAAAAAGCATTCCATCCAGTTTCCTTCTGAAGTCCATGTAATTGGCTTATTTCCTTATGGGACTGGAAGATGACAGTGAAAATCTGTGGTCAAGAGCATCTCTTCCACACTGAGAATGAAGGAAATCTTCCTTATGCCATCCTAGGCTCATCTGCACTTTGCTGACCCACTGATCTCACCTGTAGGCAGAGGAGGGAGGGCACAGCTTTGTCCAAGATCAGACATCATTCATCATTACAGTAAGAACATTAGAGAAGTTTAAATCTACCATTTGCAAAAATCAGCCCTTTTAATTCCCTTCAACTGGTTGTTTGCCTAAAGCAACTTTTGTCTTAAGATCAGTAGTACCTATGTATCAGCTACAGTCCCTTTCTATTCTGGGATACGTATACTAAGAATTGGAATTTAATTAGCTTAATTTTAAAGACTGAGTCCAGAATCAACTAATGCCATTTCTCAATCTGAAAAAATGTAAAACAACTGCCAGGGACAGAAAAGACAAGCTGTGTTTCTCAAGATCTGGCTTCTAATATCCGTATTCTAATTCTAATATCTGTAAAGTCTGTAGAAATGCAGCTTCTACATTGCTAGTACAAGCACAAAACTACCCTTTCTGTGCTGCCACCAGTTTTGCTACGAACAGATAAACAGCACTATAGTCCTTAATGTCCATGTCCTTTGTTATAGGGTCAACTTTGATAACTTAACACTCTTTTATTTCAACATTTCTGCTGTTAAAATAAGGCTGTGTGATACTTCTGCCTGCCATCAACAGTGAAGTGAGTTAAGCAGCTCTTCAGATGTCTGTGTATTAAAGCTTGCAACTCATGATTTTTCAGTAAAAGATGATACTCCTACAGCATTGTGTTTGAGAGACAGCCAGTCAGGGATGCAAGAACTCCAGCATGCCACTCAGAAGTAGTCCTCCCTTTTGGTAAACACAGTAAGCTGTTTTATGATAATTTTCTTTCAAATTCCTTCAGTGAAGTTCAATTAAACTGGAAACATATCTGAGATTGTTACTGATAAAATGTAGTTTTATTAAATTATAAATTTTGTAACAAAAACGAGACAGATCAAGAAAGATCTCAAAAAACAGAACTACAAGGACTAGATGGCAAAGCCAGTGAAAAAGCCATGGAGAGTGTTAAGGTAAGGATTTGCAACACAAGTTAACAGCATTTTTACATTACCATTGAAAGAAGGTAAATGATTGCTCTTGTCTAGTAAAAACACATTTTAACTCCAAACTCACATCTATTTTCTCACATTAAATTAAGCATCCTGCTCACACCCGACACCTTGCCTGATTCCACATTGCTTTAGTGTTCTTTTCATACATCAATCCATGCAGAAAGTAGTAAGACACTTAATGCAACAGTCAAGAGAATGAAGACAATTCAAGTTGTACAGTAGATATATGTTGGCCAAAAAGGGATAGAGTATCTTCAAGGGGAAAATGCTACAAAATAAACACAAGACATTTTTAAGAAAACTGGGCATTGCTAAACAGCTTTCAAACCATTAACAGGACAACCCAGTTTCTAGAGTTAAACAGTCTTCCAGCTGAGACATGTTAAGAGACTTAAGTTAAAACAGGCCCAATCTGTTTCTCCCCTTCACCCCACCCTCCCACCAAACACACTGCTAGGTTTGAGTGCAATGCCAATGTGGACAGAAAATTTACAGAAAATTACAACTGAATATTTTTTTCGCATGGCTCTAGATTTAAACTTCAGTGACTGTGCACTGTCCATCTGGCCTTCTAGATCTTACACTTGTGTTTGCCACCCCACCCCCTGTCCCTGGTCTATCTGCTCCTGGCTGGCTTGCACCGGCATTCAAGTGTCTCTGCTGACCAGAGGATGGGTGTTGCTGAAGGTGGGCAGACACATCCTCGCTGTCGCTGCTGGCATCCGATTCGGTCTCCTCAACAGAGGTGTCGGGGGCTGGCACCCTACCAGAAGATGATGATTCGTGGTCTTCTTCTCCCTCTACCCTGTGACTCCTTTCAGCCATACTGTCTCCATTTATTTGCAAGTGGGCAAAAGAGTTCTCTAGAGAATTGCTTGCGTCGGGTGATGGCGTTGAAGGACTCACGAGCTGACCATCTAGCGCTGGCAGGGGCCTCATGGAAATGGATGCTAGAGGCTGCACAGCTGCAGCCCCTGGAGTCAGTGTGCTGTCCGCACCATCAGCAGAGCTCTCTCGTGCCAGGTTGACAGTGTTGGTGTCGCAGTCCAGCCTCAGCCCAGCCACTCCCTTCTTTGGTATGTCTATTATGTCCCGTTTTATTTTTCTGCGACGTCCATGTTCATTTCTCCTATACTGAACCATATTTTCAAGGTCTGCTACGTATAAAAAACCAGCAATTAGCATTTCAGTGCTCTTTTTACCCTTGGAAAAGGCATCTTCCAGCTCTCTGCTGGTACGTTCATCATACTGCCACCAGCCATTTCTACCTTCATAGTACCAAGCATATTCTCCATTGCCTCTACTTGCTGCTTTGAGTTCTTCAGGTGACAATAAGGTTGGCTTGTCAAGAAAATCTTCGGGAATCTCCTGCCGGCACAGTGCACATCGTTTCCCAAGCCAAGAAGCTCCCTTCACACATAGATAGCAGAAAACATGTTTACAGGGCAGACTTACTGGATGGACACATGTTTGCAGACAGATAGCGCATTCAGGGACTTGCAGGGAAGGTGCTGCATTGGTACATGACTCATTTGTCTTCCTATTTGTGGGAAGCATGTTGATTGAATGATCTATTTCACCACAGCCAGCCATCCTACAGAGGATCAAAGAAATTTAAATCAGTTTATTGTGTCAACTTAAACTAGCACCTCACATCACATTTCACCTCAACATCCATGGAATGAGATGTTTACCTCAAATTAAGGTAAGTTACTGTATCCTGAGGTGACAGACTAAATCGAGTACTGGGAAAATTCCTTTTGCTAACCACCAATATTTTACCTGTTTAATTTTCAGTATGTTAACATCCCAAGTTAGAAAACAAATTTTGTTATTTCCTCTGTTCATTCTCTGAAGCAGTGTTGATTAGTGAACCTTCCGCCAACCAGTTACTTTGGTGCCTCCTTAGGAAACTGAAAAAAATTATGGTTCTTTCCACAAGGGGTGACGTGGCTGCAAATTGAACTTAAACAATCCCTCTTCAGACTACAGATCATCTGCTTGATTAGGGGACTGCCTGAACAGTATCTCAGAAAAGGTTTAAACAGTAGAAAATATGCCTGACAGCAGCACCCAGCTGAAGAACTCCCCCACTCTGTTTCTTAGTTTCCATGCACCATGGTACACTATCCTTCAAACTGAGCTCAGAACAACCACAGGGCTGCAGAAATAACCAGATTTGAAAACTGAGGTGGCCTTTTCAAAAGATACCTTGGATTCCTTTTTCCTAAACATCAAGTGAACTCCCTGATATATATGAGTGCCTCTCGAAAGGAATCAGTGCAGACCAGCAGAAGCAGCAGTGTATTGCAGAAGACACACAGCTCTGACTTGACTGGCTTGTGAAGTCATTGCCTTTACTTTCTCTGGCCATATCTTATTTCTGTTATTAAAGATGGTTTTGTGACTGTAAGAGAATGTGGAATGCAAAACTGCATCACTTTGGCACTGTGTAGGATTTAAGTAGTTGAAAAATTCTAGCCTAAATAAGCAAATGCCTTCTCAATTACATTTTTGCCATGGCAATCTTTCACGGTCTGTTTCATGGTAATCTTCCTTTTATTTATTAACAATCAAAACCAAACACCAGATACCAAATGAGGGAGAAGAATGGGCTTTGCGGAATGGGGCCTGAAAAGGTGCCTTTTTCCATTTAAAGTCCCCAAGGAACTTCAAGACTGATATTCAACAAAACAGCCTTTCAGTGAAAGTAATCTTTGTTGTACAGGCAGTTAGGAATAGTTCATGCAAAACTACCACAAGCATGTGGGTCAAAAGGGACCTTTAAGGGTCACCTAGTCCAGTCTCCTGCTCCACATGGCACCAACACCAATACTAGATTAGATCAGCTGTGGCTTTGTCTAGCTGAGTTCTTCTGAAACCTGCAAGGATGGAGATAGCACAGGCTCCCTGGATACCCTGTTCTAATGTTATACACATTTCTAACAAAATGTGTTACCTCAAGAGAAAATGCCTAGTATTACTGTAAAAACCTCCACTGCTTTAAAAATCTTATCAATATATGCTGGGAATAAAAAAAAATTATGCTTCAGTATCTGTATTTACCTTTACAAAAATATATCATGTGCTGTTTACTTAAAATATTTTTCTCTATGCTGTCTGTTCCCTTCTATCACTATAATTTCCTCTTGAAAGACCAATGCCACTTTAATCCTTTTTTTATCAAATAATTCTTTCAAAAGCTCTACAGCTCAAATGCTTTTTCCTGAAGTAGTACATAATTGCATCCACCTATGTTTCAGTTTCATATCTGTATTTCTTTTTCTGAGATTAATGACAAATCTGCCTAACAGTTCTTAAATCAGCATGCCAGATACAGACACAGCATTACCTACCAGCTGGTAACTGTGTTTTTACTGCACAGCACACATCTGTGAGATCCATTCTAACAATGTTGTGAACAAGTTGCTTTCTGGAAGCCTTACACTTCTGAGGCTGTATTTTGTAACAGATTTTTACAGCAAATGTCAGGGTTTATACCAAGAAACTTATTAGAAAAAGGAGAGAAGAAAGTCTTTTGAGATTTCAGAATACCCACAAACACAACCCAGCCATCATTTTACAACAGAAGAGCTGAAAGAGAAATCCATTTATTGATTAATTTGTGCTAACCATGGCTGAGGTAAAGGATCTCAATTTTCAAGTGCCCCCACACTGAGATACTACAGTGCAAAAAAGGCACAGCAGCAGATTTTTACTTCCATGCTACAGTTTTTTAAAAAGTATGCTTCTCCCTAAATATCCTTTATAAAATTATCCTTTTCAGAGTCAAAGAAAAGATTAGAAGAACCTATAGGTAAGTAACTTCTATACAAGTCACGTATCATAATTAAGATTTTGGAGGTGAATAAAATGCAATGCAGAGATTAAAAAGGCAATGTTCTTTGACAAACCAAATTCTGATACTGTGAGCTAAACTAAAGAGAGTTTACCCTGAGGTAAACTGAAAGAATTAAAAGTTCTCACCTGTTTACTGGAAGCAAAAAATGCTAACATTTGAACTGTGCTCAATAGGTCATCCATTAATTTGAAGGATCTTTAATTTCTTACTAGAGCAAGATAATAATGCAGGACATGAAAAGGAGTAAATGCCTTTTCTTGAAATTCTTACTTAATTTTTAATGACTCTAAGGAAAATGTTATGTATAAAATGAATAGAGCTGGAAGAGCAAACCCTTATCTCTAAAAGTGCTACCCAGGAACATAAAACTCTTATAAAATAAGCACAACTGCAGTGGCATGTGCTCAGAATGCAGGACAATTATGCACTTGAAGATTTCTATCAACTACACTGATGCTGTCTCACTTCTTGTTTTTAAAGCATGATGCTAATGAACCTTTTTTTTAATTTACCTTTTTAATATCAAATCTAGGTCAGAGTTTGTTTATAAGCTGGTAGTAGGATGTACACATACATAGGTTTTTACTGAAGAGGTAATCCTTCAGAACCGAGGACAAACGTCTCAGACTGCTATTCTGCTACGTTGTGGCTGTGGAAGCACTTCCACTGCAACTTCAAGGTATTAAGAATTAAACGAAACTGACCACACAGTATTTTTCCTGAAATTAAGAGTAATATTTTATAACAAGGTTCAATCAAAACAAGCTTTTATCAGAACTGTTATCAAACAGGAAAGCTCTATTTTTTGGAGGATTAGGTTCCCTTTAAGACACTCCTGGCATCATGGAAAATCATATTCCTGACTACTGACTACTTGACTACAAATTAATTAAACTCAAGGAAGAATTCTAAAAATAATTTTATTTGCAGTATTTAGATCCTTAATTCAGGTATAAATTAGGGAGCAATAAGAACCTGAACTCTGCATTTTAACATAAATACAGCCTAAAACTGAGAATGAATTAGTCCAAAATCTTGCCAGATCCCACCTCTTGTGGTTTTTATTTTTAATATTAAATAATACATTTAATTTCTAAGCTATGCGGCCCTCATCAATACATGAAGTATGGAAGAGATGATGTGTAACAACTACATGAAAAGACCCCATGCCTTCTTGGACTTTAATGGAAGAAGAAGTAAATCCACACAAAACCACTTCATATTCCAGGTCAAATTCTAACTGCAACTAAGCAGTCCCTCAAGGAGCTGACATGTTTAAGTTCATTAACAAAACAACAGCTTACTTTTTCTGAATAATTTCTACTGAAGCATGCCACAAGACTGCAATGTCCTCTCTTCAGATGTCTCCAGCTAGGATGACAGGTCCTCCTTCCCAAGGCTGGCTCATTCCTGACTTGTCCTGCTCAGCGGTACACTACAGCGTTTCAGCTTCTCTGCAAACTAACAGAAAGCAAATAATACCACTGTTACAATGTTGTCCAAAGGTAGGAGCAAGCAAAGTACAATGCCATGGTTCTGTTACAGAAAGGAAAATACTATGCTTTTATTTACTTGATGTAGGCTATTTTCAATAAAACTACCATTGAATTTCTGCTTCATTTTTTGCAACCATCAATTTTGATCCACAGTTTTTATTTTGATGTCTGGCTTAAACAAATAATCTTTTTTTAAGCATTATAAAAGGCAATTATTTTTGACTAGAGTAAGTTAATTGCTCATTTCCATACAGTGACCTCACAAAAGGTGTAACACGAAAGGAGTAACAGTCGCATCTTTGCAAGCATGTTATGTTTATGCAAATTTAACCTCTAATAAATGATCCCTTATACGTAGAAAATTTTAGAAGTCACAATGGCTTCCTAAAGCTGTTTATAAAACTATCTGTATCACACCATTCCAAAGGACTGTCTAGCCATGTGTCTTGTCCTGACACGGACTAGTATCAGACACTTGAAAAAACAGTGCATGTGAATAGCCGATTTCCCCGGGTCTTCTCCATATTTCAAGCAGAAATCTGCCTCTTTATATTTCAAGGCTCAGAGCCTTGAATCCTCATCCTCTTTTACAGAGATCATTGCATACATTTAATGAATGAACCTCAGAACCGTTCAGCACTTTCCTCTTTATAAATCTACATATATATGTCCTCATACCACCTTAAAAACAAACTCTATGACCTACATTTGATACTTAACAAGGTAAACTGACAACAACAAAAATTAAATAGGACCTTCCTCTATTTCTTTAAAATGTCCTGATGGGCTCCAAGGTTCAACAATGGAAAGAGTGCATATGATCTCTAAGAAAGACGACAAGCATGCAACTCAGCCTCCATACCTCAGAGGTAATATACCCCTGTTCAAGCTAGCAGATAATGTCAGTCACAGTACATTTGGTGAATGCCACCAACCAGAATCTGACCCAAAAGTCACAAATCTGAGCCAAATTTCACAAATACATAATAATCACTAAGTGCTTAATAAATACATTAAAAGTTCCTACAGAAGGGAAGTAGAAATCTGCAAACTCAGAAAGAAGGGAGACCATCACTCTTGCATTCTCACACCCTAAACAGGAAGGTCTTGACCTAAGAGAACCACCCTCAGTGACTCCTCTGTAAAAAGACTGATGAGCCACAGAGTCGCATCTTCCTTCTGGTATGTAGCTTTCTGGATGATTCTTAAACATTTTGAACTACAGTTTCCAGTTGCTGCAAAACATTATACATAGGAATGATCTGAAGCAGATCTGAGAACATCACCTCTTTGATTTCAATTTGTTCAAGGAAAGAATCATTTCAGCATAAACACAGTGCAGAGCAGACATGTAAGAGCTGAGTGAAGTCAAGGAGTGATAAGTCTCTGAAAGAACAAGGAGCATTATAGTGTTCTGTGCTATAGTCCTTCATCAAAATGATCGAACATTTATCATTAATAATATCAGAGTGTTCAGTTGACTTCCGTGCATGAAGCATTACTCAAGTATGTTATTTTCTTTATACTTGAGCTCCATGTAACTTTCCGTGCAGCTATTTTTTGCATGAACTCCAAAGGAAAAATGCAAAAATTAACAAGCCTATCCACACCTTTTCTCCCCTCATGGTTCTAGCAGCTTTCCTTTCTTCACACATCAACCTGAAACCAAGAGCTGCAATCGCGTTAGAATTGTGGCTCTACTAATCCACTGAGACAAGATACTATGTTTTCTATGATCAAAGAGACAGCTGCAGCAAGCTTGATGCTCTGGGTGTGGTGTTCAGTCCTTCATCTTGGTAGCTGCTTTCTGTTACTTCAATAGATATCACCTGAAGCCTTTTATCTACTACCTCTCACAATCCACTACTAGAGGTAGCACATCATAAAACCAAATGCTATGTGGAGATGGCAGGAAAAGGCTGGGTCAGTTCTGGGAGATTTCTTAGGAAATAAAAATGCATGCACATATTCAAGGTATATAATTATACCTAGAACAATCCAAGGAAGGCATAATTACAGGCTTGTGGTGAGGCAACTTTCCAATTTCTGCAAAGCTCTTGAAAAGAACTAGTTCACACACTGACATCAGGTAACCTCTACGTTTCATGACATTATTTATTTAATAAGCCAGTCTTGAAAATTCTACTGAATGGACTGACAAACACTTGTGGTTACACACGCACCCCTTCTTGGATGATGATTCCTCCTTTGAAGTCACCTGGCTAAGAGCTGTGTTCTATACTTAGCAATTAATTTTCTCTTTTTCCTGTAGTATGAGGAGTTATGCTATCTGCAGCCTCCTGCAGGTATCCATCCCTTCCTAAACCCCTGCATCCTATCACACACTGATTTTGAAACTTTAAAGATGCAACAGACAGAAGGTCAATGTCACTGATCAAGAATAAGAATTCAAATTGGGCAACATCCCCGTCCAAACTGAGACTCAACCAGCATGGAACTGTTCTCTTTGTCTCCTCGAAAGTCTCTCAGGATGCTTACTGGGAGAAGTCACATCCACTTCTTCCACGATTTAAGATTTTGAAGTCATGGACTTCTACCAGACCTATCTTCCAAAATGACTTCGGGTTTTCCTTAAGAACAATGTTAAGCTTTTACTAGGCCGAGATGGAATGAAACCATTTCTTGTCAGCTCAGCCAACTGTGCTCATTAAACTATGGAACCCAGTAAATTATCACATCCAGCACAATTTTTCCACCCTTATTTGCTTGCGGAAAAAAAAAAAACAAAAAACCAAAAAAAAAACCCCAACAAGCGAACAAACAAAACCCCCACCAAAAGCAAAACCAGAAGCATATGTATTTTGGAAGCCAGCTCCTATATATTGATGGAGAGTTACCTACAGTTTTAAGCTTCCTCCATAAGTAAAATCTTAGGTTTTAAAAAAAAAAAAAAATGCAAAACACTGGTGAATTCACCAGCCAAAGACTATTATTTGAATCCTACTTCAAATGACAGAAATCTCATTAATTCTACAACTCCATACAGACTATTCTAAAATACCTATCACAATTTCATCATTTTCCCCCTTGAAAACTCAGCACTGAGTTACAGTATTAATTCACAATATAAATCCTCTTCTATAATAAATACTTGGGGTTTTTTTCCATCAAGCTCCCTAATTTGTAACTCAACTGGGGGGCAGGAGAGGAAAAAGATCCCCTGAATTCTGCCTTTCCCCACAAGTCACCATGAGCCAGACAGTGGGGGAAGAAGGAAGGTGGCTGTTTATTTAATGGGAAAAATCATTCTCCTGTCTCACGGTCTGCTACTGTCAATACACTACCAGCTCGAGGTACTGAGTCTTATCAGGTATATTTAAAACTGTCCCTGGCACTGGATAGCACAACAGATAAATAACCTCACTGTTTCCTGTGCTTGCCTACATTTTTGTATCTGTTTCTTAAACTTAGAATATTTGCAGGAACTTCTGATTGTGATGAGGCTTCAAGTTGCCTGTCATTCCTTATCGTTGGCTATTGCACATTAACAAATGCCCAACGATTATATGTCCCTTTGGAACGGAATCATAGAAGAATAGTCAAGTGCAGAACAGTCAGCCATTTCACTATTAAAATGCTACATCTATTGAAAATGAGGTTGTTCCCTATGCTGCAACTGGAGCACTGATCTTGAATTTTGAGCATATATCCTATTAAAATCTATTTAACAAAGAAAAATGTTGATTTCTCACTCAAAATCAAAAGTGTGCAAAAAATGAAATAGAAACTGGTTCATCTTAAGTTACCAGTGCTTCAGGAACTGCAATAAGTACAGGGACACCTCTTTGTGTACATATATATATATACAGACTTGATTAACATGCACAGAACATCAATTTCAATAATAAGGCTTTTCCAGGGGCCCACTATTCAATAGGCTATAAAAATACTGCAGTTCAAGATCTTTAAATAAATGACAATTCAATTACATCTAAATTGATGCAATATATTTTGAAAGAAACAGGAACAAACTTTTTCTTTCACTCACTACAGATTTTGCGTTATAGCAATTTAAACAACTGGCACTTCAATACACTCAGACAGAAACTACAGTATTAACCACACAGGACTATAAGGAAGTTCTTGCAAAAACATTCAATATTTAAGATTTATTCAAAATTACCAAACGAAGACTCAGATTTCACCATGATTTCAATACTATTACACACTGTAATTTTTGGTACCACATTTTTAGAGATGCTTCAGAATCTATCTTTAAGTAGCCCACCGTCCAGAGGCAGCAGCTAACAAAGAGAGAAGGATTGGATTTTTAGTATTACAAACCTGACAGAAGCAAAACGTTTAAAGCTCTGCTCCCTACTCTTCCTTCTATTTGTTAATACATAGCTGTATGTTACACACCAGTAACAAAACCGACAGCACTTCTCAGGCATATCACTGAAAAGCTGTACTAAAATTAAAACCCTCACAATATTAGTTTAACTATTTTACCATTCCGGTCGTCTTGTTCGTACAAAAACCTCGCATTTAGGTCACATTTTACAACAATTTTTCAGTGGCGGCAACATGTACCGCGCCAACAGCGGGACCCGTTTTCACATTTCACGTCCCCTTTTAACATTCCGAAGGGATGCAATGCAAACACTCGAGCCGAGGCCGTCAAGCACAAAGAAACAAAAGCAATTCCACTAGGAACACTTAGTTACTTCTGTCTGGGTGCTCCGCGCTGCGCTCCCGTGACCGCCCGTGCGGCTCCGTTCAGGCCGCCGGCGGCAGCGACCGAGGCCGGCCGGGCACAGCGCTGACATCCGCGGGGGCGAAGCCACACATTAAAGCGCTGCACATCGCCCTGGGAATTAGAGCGCTGCGCCGGCTCGGCCAGGGGATTCCGCCACGCGTGACGCCGCCACGGCTAATACTCCTGACCTATTTTTCTGCCCAGCACAACGAAGCCCCCGACTCACAGAACCACAGAATCAATCAGGTTGGGGAAGACCTCCGAGATCATCGAGTCCAGCCGAAGTCCGGGCCCGGTCCGGCACTCAGCGCGCACCTCGCTCCGCACCGGCGCGGGGCGCCGCCTCCTGCAGGGACACGGCTCCGCGGAAGGGGGCCTGGACCGGCAGCGGGGCCCGGCAGGAGGGACCGGGAAGCTTTGTCGGCGGTCTCGGCTCTCCCTCCCAGCCTCTCCGTGCGGGGCCTGGGGAAGGGCTCCCAGGCACGGCTCCGCCGCCGCGGCCCCGAAACCGGGCACGTGACCCCGCGGGCGGGGCGGCGGCGGGCGACACCCTCCACCCTCCCCTCCGCCAAAACAATACCGGGCAGGGCTCTGCCCGACAGGCGGCTGCCCCTCGCTCGGCTCAGCCCAGCTTGGCCGGCCTTTTGTTCAGGGCACTCACCCGCGCGGGGAGGCCATGACGCCCGCTCCAGCTCCGTCCGCAGCCCGCCGGCGGCGGAGGGGCGAGCGGAGGCAGCACCGCCCCGGCCCCCGGCGGCCGCGCAGGGGGCGCTGTCGGAGCGGCCTTTGGTGGCCGAGGCCACCGCCGCCACCGCCTCCCCCCGACCGCTCCGGC
>VYXC01003419.1:530856-610751 GCA_013397175.1 Platysteira castanea
CCCTGGCTGGACGCCAGGTGCCCTCTAAAGCCGGCCTGGCACTGCCCTCCGCAGCTTGGCAGGGGTGGGGGAATATAACGAAAGGCTCGTGGGTCGACATCAGGACAGGATGAGGTCACTCATCAACTGCCGTCATGGGCAGAAGAATCTTGACATGGGGAAATTAATTTAGTACCAGTCAAATCAGGGTAGAATCACGAGAAATAAACCCAAATCTTAAACCACCATCCTTGCCTTCCTTTTTTTTCCAGGCTGATTTTTGGCTTCCCGCTCCTGATTTTTGGGACGCAGTCCTTCAGGAACAGCCTGCTCCAGCGGGTGTCCCCCACAGGGTCACAAGTGCTGCCAGCAAACCTGCTCTGGTGTGGGCTCCTCTCTCCGTGGGTCCACAGATCCTTACAGCAGCCTGCTCCAGCGCAGGCTTCCCACAGGGGCACGGCCTCCTTTGGGCACCCACCTGCTCTGCCGTGGGATCCTCCATGGGCGGCTGGTGGATCTCGGCTCCCCCATGGACCTCCGCTGGGGCACAGCCGCTTCACCAGGGGCGGCACCAGCGGCTGCAGGGGCACCTCTGCTCTGGTGCCTGGAGCACCTCCTGCTCCTTCTTCGCTGACCTTGGTGTCTGCAGAGTGGTTGCTCTCACTCTCATTCCACTCTTCAGCTGAAGTTGTTGTTGTGCAGACTTTTCCCCCTTCTTAAATCTTTATCCCAGAGGCACTACCACTGTCACTGACAGGCTGAGTCTTGGGCAGCAGTGGGTCCAGCTTGGAGCTGTCTGGCAGTGGCTCTGTCAGACACAGGGGAGCCTTCTGGGAGCTTCTCACTGTAGCCCCCTGCCACTACCAAAACCTTTCAACACAAACCAAATACACCAGAGATGAAAGATCTGGAAGTGGTGGAAGCCTCAGTGTGTGTATCCCCCGGAGCTTTCTGCCCAGAAAAAGTAGACAGGCATGCTTCCTTGGGATTCATTGTTCAAGTGCCTGGTGGCACTGCTGGGGGAGATGAACTAACACAGCTCTGTCATGCTTGATAAATGTGAAGGCAGGTTGCAGCTACCCCTGCTCCCCCCAGTGAGGCAGTGGATTCAGCAGGAGGCACGAACAGTTGCTGGCCTTTCCAGGAGCACATTCTGCAGCTCAGGGAAACTGCAGCTCATTTTTCGCCTGATAATTTAGGTGGCTTGACAGTCAGGCCTGTGCCTCATGCTGCTGTGCATTGCCCGGCCGTGTTTGGGTGGCTGAAGAGGTTTGGCTGCTTTGGTTGTCACCCACAGGCAGAGGTGGACCTGGACAAGACCCAGATGTAACTGCAGGGGGTAGACTGTCCCAAAGCCGAGCTGTGCCTGTAGATGAGGTGCAGGGAGGAGACCTGTGCCACCTGCTGTTGTCAGCTGAGAAGCCTGCTGTATTAATTTTTTAATAAGCCAGGATGGGAAACAATAATCCACACATCATTTAGGCTGGAATGAGATTCATTTAGATGGGGGGAGAGGGGTTGTGTGTCCGGGTACTCATTACACCTAAATGGAAAACTGGATGTTTCAATGTGACTAAGATGCCAACTGTCTAGCCAAGGGCTTGTTAGAACTACAGCTACTGTTTGGCTGCTCTTTTTGATTTTTAAACCCCCGTAAGTCACAAGCACCAGAAAACATAAGAGATGAAAACTCTAAAAATACTAAGTGTAATCAGGAATGCTAAAAGAAATGGATTTGGTTAAATCACTTATTATTTTCTAAAAGTCTAGAAAAGCCTTCCTAAAATTAGCAATGATTTTAATAAATGTGACGTGTTTGCATCCAAGGACAAGCATTTACATGGTAACCTATGTTCTATTTAGATAGTTCTGTGTGAAGCTGAATCAAAGAATAGAGGTTAGGGAAGAGGAAAGGTCTCTTACTGGCAGTGTGTGCTCAACAACAATAGCCTTAATCCTTTACTGAACCAGACCTTGATCCTGTGGAAGCTATTGAGGCCAAATTCCTGTCAGTTTCTGTTAGAATCTGACCTAAAAAAAGAAAGCAGGCTTGTGCTCTTAAGGGATCTAAAGAGTTCAAGCAAAGCTACTCTGACTTCATGCAGCTTTGTAAGAAAGGCAACACCTTGGAAGACTGTACTTGGTTAGAAAAAAAGTCTGTGGCTGTGTATGGATAGGCTTGTGAGTTCACTGCAGCTGCAGATGGACTGAGAAAATGTGCCTGTGAATGAAAGATTTTATTTTACACTCCATGAGTTATGGAGCAAGCATGGCAATCAAAGGAATATCAGACCGTGCCAAAGATAGTAACCAAAGAATTAAACACATTGCACCTTACTAGACTAAGGGAATAAGGATCATGTGGGTATCTAGTTGAATAGATTGCAGTAAGGGGTCCAGTTCTAGTAATATACTTTCTAAAATGTTCCCTGCATGGTTATCAGTTCCTATTACTAGCTCTTATTTCAGTCAGAACAGGTATTGTTTAAACATCTTCTTTTGTGTTTCTGTTTTTGGCATGGACCCAACCTATCCATTCCACTGACGCCTTTCTTTAGGCCTATTACTTTGTACCTGCCTGTTACAATTGAAGCCACCTCAATTGTATCTTTTCTACATCTACTTGCTTCACATTTCTGTTGTCTGCTATGTTTCTCCTTGTGTATTTTTATTGTTGTCTACAATGTCATCACTGTGAAATTTGTCTTTTGATCACCACTAAATTATTAATTAATACAGTGGTTTGAAAAGTAAAGATTCACCAGACTAATTCTTAAAAGACACCACTTCCTCTGCTAAGTGTCTACAGTCCCACCATTAATATTTTGCTGATGCTGTGACAGTGAACTATTAATCCATATGTCAGTGTTTCTATTTATAAAGGATTTTTTCTGCTTCTTCAAATCTGTGTGATACTATATAAACCTTTGCAGATGTGCCAATCTCTTATACTCATCAAGAGCTCAATCCTTGCTGCACTTGGTGCAGCTGAGGTGAGAGGGGAGAAAAGCAGTTTCCTTCTGCTGTGGTTTTGGGTCAGTTTATATCAAAGCAATTTGGGAAGTTGGTGTGGAGAACCTCAGAACTGCTGAGAGGTAAACTATCAGCAAAGGAGTGGATGATGTGTGGTATCATGCCCATCCCACATGTAAAGACCTGCGACAGTGTAAAGTTGGCAGTGCACTGCACTTGCCTCTTCCACGCAGGGAGCCAGAGAGGGGCAGAGAATCGAGTTACAATGTGTAAATGTACTAAAGACAAATCTTGATTTTGCTTGAGTGGCACATTCCTTTCATGAACCCCCTGTGGCTTATCAAACCCTGCATTCCTTTTCCTCTAAGCTTTCCTGAAGGAGAAGATCCCCATGTTGCAGTGCCATTTTCATTGAAGTAATAAATGTCTTACAGTCATCAAAGACTAAGATACACCAATTTTCCAGGATTATTTCTTCTTACAAATGATATAGTTTTTTACAGTCCAAGACACAAGCTTATCCCTTGTGCTACAAGTGTTTTAAGATGGTGTCAGTGAGACAAAATGCCATTCACTTGAATCCTCTTGAAGTGCAATTGCAGTTCTGCCAATGGTGTACAAAATGTAATTTGATTGATGGAAGTCCAAAGCCCCTTTGGGTTTGCAAGTGTTTTTTCCATTTTGACCATCTAGAAACTGCCGAGGTTTGTGCCTGTTTCAGCAATCTGCATTTACCATCCTGCTGCACTGTAGCTAAACTGATTTCCCGTCGCTATTTGTAGATTCAGAATAAAGTGTCAGTTAAAGGCCGAATTGCTGTATGGAAATGCAACTACTGTACCTCATGGAATATTTGTATTTTGCTTACATAACCTAGATATGCAATAACTTCTGCCAAAAATGCTGTTATTTAACAGCTTTGGAAGGATTGTGCTGGTTAGTCATGAGAACAATCCCATTTTGCTTTAAAAACAGGAAACTGAATGATGCTGAGGAGGAGGAGTGGGAGAAGAGGAGCTCAGGGCGAGTTCTTTTTCTCAGTTCTCTCAATCTGCTACTCTTGCTGTATCTGTACCCTTTCTGTCTGTGAACTCCCAAGGAGAGATCCTGATTCTTTTGTTTTCATTTAGTGGCATTAAAAATTTCCACACAGCATACAAAACAAATTTATTTTATTGCCCCAGTTGGCAGGCAAGGTAACATTTTCTTCTGCCAATAAGTAAACATTGACTTTTTCCATTATCCCAGCTGTCAAAATCATATCACAGTATATGTTGCTGTGGAATTGAAGTCATCCATATGGTGATGCAGACAAGCAGAAAAATCCCACCACAAAACAGTTATTGCATTACAATACAGTGTGTTTAAATCTTTTAGTTTTCCAGGCAGAGAGTTTGCAGGATTCAAGCTTTCTTTTCCCAAAAGCAAATCTTGTTCCTTAGTCTCATCACCACTAGAATCTCTTTCTCTTTGACATCTTCCCCATCAACCAGGGGCACAACTAACCTCATAAAAAAAATATTTTGGGATCTTCAAAATCATGATTACAAAAATTACAAGGTTAGATTTTGGATCTCTTTTAAATTTGGCCCCAAGTTTTACATCTGTAGGACTTAACAGTAACTTACAACTACACATAAAATGTCGGTCTCTAGCTGTAAGGCAGGCTTTATTTTAACTTCAGAGAAGCTGAAATTCTTGTGCAATCTTCAGAAATGAAATCGTAAAAACTAGCTAGAGTCACAAGATTCTTGATATATGGAAAAACTGTTAATCACAAGGAGGAGGTAGAGCACTCATATTTTATTTTAGTGAAAGGAAAGCAAACTATAAAAAAAATGTTGTCATCTTCATCTTTCATTTTAAAAAATAGAGAATGAGAAATTGCAATTTCCTTTTGTATCACTAGATGGTATATGGTAACTGTGGGGAAGCTGAGCTCTTATAAAAAATATTTGATAGGATATAGGCACTGCTGTCTCTCCTGATCCAGCTGTAGCACTGACCAGGCTCTTGGCTTACGGCAGGAATGCCTGCAAAGCTGCTCCTGACACCTAAAACTGCTACTTGTTGTACCAAACCCCTGGTCCTATTGCAGGCAGTGGCAAAACTTACTGAGTGGTTCTGTGCTCACTTTTTCTGGGAAACTGCGCGGTACTTAGGCTTTGAACTCAGGATTACGTTTTTGAAAAGGGGAACTCTGTATTAAAATGCATGAAAACACCCAGACTTTATTGGAAAGTTAGTGAAGTCTTCAAACAGCGTGGATCAGATCAGACCTTCTGAGCTACCTGCTGGTGAGTCCTCAGTAGGTGTAAAAGTTCTTATGGAGACAGAACCAATGGAAATTTAGGTTTGTAATTTTAGTTATAACAATATGAACTACTATGTAGTTTCCATGCAAGGACCTACTTTAACACTAGAGGGCATCTTTTTATTTCGTCGGCTAATAGTTTGGAATGCTACATTGTCACAATGAAAACATCATCTCCTATAGCAGTTATATATATATATTAAAATTTGCGAGTATGAAATGTTTGCTAGTATTTTATAAAAGAACTGAGAACGTTTTATGTTGTTCCATTTGGATTAACAGTTCAGCAACTTAAATGGAGCTATTTCCATGTAGTTGCTATAGTAGTCCATGACACTGTAGTTTGAAAATTATAAGTTCAAAATTAAAAATTCCCTGGGTGACTCACTCCTCTAGGCTTTACTTGGGTGAAAAGGGTGTCATAAGTAAAATTTACAGACATGATTCCCCAGTTACATCTTATTTCTCCTGTTCCATAGGGACCAAAAATTTCTTAGTGCTTTTTAGAAAGAAAAAAAAAAGTGTCCAGTTATCAGAGGCTGTTTTGCTGTTTGGTGGCTTGTGCTTTTTGCATTCCCTTGGTCTCTCATATGCTTAGACTCTGTGGCTTTCTGGGTGAGAGACCCATTACGATGGGCAGTATCATCTGAAGCTTTCATAACCGTTTCTCACAGTGTCACCAGTTTCCACAGCAGCAGGAAATGTTGTGGAGAGGGACTCAGAGCGAAGGGCTCTGTTCTGTACAGCCTGACCCTGCTGGGCCTTTGCTCCCTTTGGTCTTTACCCCAGTGTGTGGCAGATTCCTCCGGAGGGAAGGGAGTGAGGAACAGAGCCATACTGTGTGGTGTGTAATCCCCCAGCTCTACACCAAGGCAGCAAACAAGGAGAGAGTCTCTGTCTATGCCTTCACCAGACTTTTCTCCATAAAGAAGAAAAAGAAGATGGAGTTGTTATGGTAAAATCTGGGAAGGAAATTAATTTCAATGAATGCTTAAATAATTATTCTAATTGCAATTTTGATGACTGTCACCTCTAAGAGCCACACAGAGTGAGACAGCTGATGCACAGGTGATGTTGCAGATGGAAGAAACACTATCACTTGCTTTTGCCTCTGTCTAATAACGTGTTCTGAGACAGTATGACAGCATAGCACAGAAATTTCTTAGTGGCATGAAACTCTGAGCTGACAGGAGTTCATTGAGGATTTGATGCATGCATTAGTCAGTAATGCTGTACTGCCTGTTATATCTTAGAGTTTAATTAACAAATTCAGCATCCATAAGCTGAAAAAGGGACATTCAGCATAGCTTGAAAAATAAATAATACAGTCAAAATTTAATAATTCTGATTACCCACATAGCCTCCAGGCCAGTACTTACACACAACCTTATATTTTGGAAGTAGTTTCATTAGATCCATCAGGATAGACTGCCCAAGTGAATATCTGTGTGTGCTACCTGCAACCTGCTTGGGTTGGCCCAGGGAGTGTGCAGAAAGTTTTATGCCTTCTCCTATAGAAGGGAATGGTTTGAAAACATGACAGTGCAATTAACCCCTCTGTAGATCTTCTGTGAGGGGCTGAGAGTGACAAATTTACATCCTGGTTTAATTTGCTGCCAGACTGGTTTAGAAATGGCATGAGCAGGCTGCCCTGATAGCACCATTTATCAGGAAGAGGTGCTCCAAGAAAGATAAATGACTTGTAATCTCAAAAGAGAAGGGGTGCATTTTCTGCAGCCTAGAGTGCAATGCCCTTTCCTTCTGTATGCTTGATCCTTTAACTTCAGCCATTTCCTGCTCATTCGGTTAGCTCTAATAGTCCTAGTTCTGATTGTGTTCATATCAGTTCTGTGGATTTCATAGGATGACAAAAACTAGCTGCAGCAATACTATATTCCCTCTCTGGACCCAAATGAAGAGAGCAGGCAAAGGAAAATGGAAGGCAGGAAAGGAAAGTTCATAAAAGGATCACAGTACCTTTGGGATCCCAAATTTGCCAGATCAGTGGTCATTTTAACTAGCTGTGAAATGAGCTATAATACTGACCTGTTTCACAGAGATCTTACCAGGATTCATTAGATACAATCCTTTGATGATGGAAACTACAAAGTGTTAGTATTCTGCCGACCCCATAATCCTCTCCAGGTTCCCAAGTGTCAGTAGAGGACTCTCTGGGGAAAGCAGTTGTCCTCAAACTGCAGTTACTTACCATTTATTGTGCATACAATAAATTATTGTATGTATTGTGCATGCTTGAGTTTATATCTGCTTGGATTTTCTTTACTGCGTTTTTTCTTCTCTTTAGCTTGGTTATAGGATCTCAAGATGAAATTAATTTCCTCAGTTCATGGTGAGGCTGTCCTGGGTATGACTCACCTGAGCTTCTGTGTGCACTAATGCATAATTACTGGTCTCACTGGAATTTAAAAGTGCTATTCCAGGGCTTCTTGTTGTGTGAATTAGGTCTCTTGGTACATCTGTAATGTTAGTTTGGAGTTTGTTTGTGGTTTAGGTCTGTTTTATAATCCTGAAAACCTTCTGATGTATTAATGCATCATTAATTTTCAAGAGTGTGTACTCTGTTAAAGGGCTAAGGTAAATAGATCAGGCATTTTGTTATTTCATTTGAAGTCTTCACATGAGCTGCATTTCTAGAAGTGTTCTAATTATGTGCTGCATTGAAAGCTGGGGGGAAAAAGCAATGGAGTAAGATGTTCTTGCTTCTTGGCTTCCAGCAGTGCTGATAAAAGCCCATGAGAGGTTCATATTGGGAACAGATGAGGAGTCTCAGTTTACCACTCTTCCTGGTTTTGAGTAGGATGTCACTTTGGGCTTAATTCTGGCCTTTTTTCTTGCTGGGTAGCATTTATCTCCAGAATTCATTTCCCTGATTTCAGTTAAGTCATTCGGTTGTATGATGATCACTTCTTTCACTGTTGTTCTCTCTCCAGGGAATTTGCGTTAAGCTTTTTAACATTCTGGTAAAGGAAATGGCTGTACTACTTCCAGTAACTTTGAAACAAGCTCTGAAAAATCTCACTTTTGTAAGTCTCCATTTTGTGGCACCACTGCCTTTAGCTGTGTATTGCCTAATGCCACAGGGACACGCTCACAGCCAGCAGAGCTCAATGCCATTCCATGGAGTTTAGCAGACTTTCAGCTACTCACATCAGCAATGAGTAATGTGCAGTCTTTAAAGTACACGAGTATGTGATCAGCAAGATGAGTAGGTTGTATCTGCCAATCATATAAATTCCTGGATTTATATGAGGGCTGAATTTATGGCATCTATTTACCAGGGACCTCAAGGCTGCCCCCATCACTCATTTTGAGTAGGGTGCTGGAACTGTGTTATTCCACTGATCCTGGATTAAATTCACTGCTGTTGTAAGAGCATATAACTAACTCTTCGAGTTCCAGCGAGGTGACACTGGGTTATACCATCCACAGACTCATTTGTATGATTTCATCCAAGATTCCAGCACAACTTGATAGTGAAACAAAGTTGAAGCAGAATGTAATGGCTTAAAGAGTTAGCAGTAAGGCTAGAAAAGGTGACCAGATATGCATGAATGAATGAATGAATGAATGAATGAATGAACTTAATTCTAATTCATATTAAAGATTCTGCAAGCCTATAGATTTCAAAGATAAGGCAGTACATTTTACAGGAGGCATAGTGCACTTGGTTTGAGAGGAGATGATTGATGAATCTGTACTTCCATTTGCATTTCCATGGTGTGAAAGGTATCGATGGGTTTTTAATGAATGTGTGCAGTTGTATACATCCTCACATATACAGCTGAGGACACACGGTGCTTTGTGTTGTGTGGCAAATTCCTGTGATGCTCAGGCCCAGCAAAGTAGGTATTCTGTGTAGGTTCAGGTAAATGAGTGCTGGTCGTTTTGGTTCAGCTTGACGTGACATCAACTAATTTTGTTGATGGAGCAATTATTTGCACCATCTAGCTTGCTACACCTCATTACTCCCACCTCAGTTTCTAGTTTGCTCTAAAATGGCTGCAGGAGGGATAAATTACAGAACCCTGCAGGAGAAGCAGAAGGCTGTGCGAGATTTGCAAAGGAATATTTGGGACTCAGGGTATCTGGACAGGTGTGGTGGACAGTTAGGGATTGCTGGGTAAGTGCAGAAGCTGGATATTTCTGGTGAGAAGGTTAGCAGTGGTATGATACTCATTCTATAGTTCTAGTCTCTGATATTACCAGGCTTCATTCTTCAGTGAGGTGCATAGTATCTATCATCATTCCTCTTCAATTAGCTGAAGAGCTGCTGAATCTTCTTTTGGAGCCCAGATTCTACGGCTTTTTTTTTTTTGTTGTCTCCAACAATGGGATAAAAAGCTCTTGTAACTAAAATAAGACTAGGAGAAAACCTGCAGCTTTACACAGAACAAGAACTTATAAAGGAACATTCTTTGACTGATCACCCAGCTAAAATGCAGTAGCAGTCACGATCTCTCAGGACAAAAATTATGAAAGCCCTATTGGAGAGGCGCCTGGGATGATAGGAGACTGAAAAGGGCAAAGAAGGGAGGACTTGTATTTTAAACTCATTTAAGATTGTTAACTTTGTTTAGAGTAGACAAACAGTCCAGTTATGACAGCTTAAGAGCTGATGCTCTTAGTTGAGTGCCCGTAACTGTCTTTGTATAAACTTTTAAATCGAAAGGAACAGGTCAAATCTAGGTCACACTGGGAGATTCGATATAAGTATTAAATACACTTCAGCCTCTCTAAGTGTCTATAGATATGCCACCCATTTAAATTTGTGAAAATGTAGGTAGGCTTCAGGTGTCTGTGTACATGTGTCTTGGGCCTCTTGAGATGCTGTAGGGTTTCTGAGACACCCACTTGGAGCAGGTACACCTAACACAGAGCCTTTGGGATACCCATGTCTGCAGTGGTAACTGAACTCCAGGCAGGCTGTCCCAGGGCATCTTGGATGGCAATCCGTGAGATGCTCAGGAAGCTGCACTGAGCTCCGGGGAAGTACAGTCAGAAGAGCCACTGGATCAACTTCGTTTGTCCCAAAGTGATTCAGAAGGCATGCATCGTTTTGGATATGACACAAGCCTTACAGGAGACGTGTGCCCTTTTTGACGTTCTGTTTGGAAGTCAGCACAGGCTTGATAGGGAATGTAAAATGGCCCTGGGCACCTACCTTTGGACAACTGCATTACCCTCCAGCCCCCACTGCTGTATTCACCAATTTTACTGTTGACAAAAACAGGATTTTAGACACCTAACCTGTGCAGACACCTCCACGGAAACAGTGAAAACTGGGCATGGTTATCTCAGTTTAAATCTGGTCCTTTGGCTCAGCCCTGAAACAGAGAGGTCTTGTGGAGAGGCTGATGAGGCCAATGAGTTGTGCTCCAGCAGGTCACTGACTCCTGCACCTGAAGCTGCTCTTTCTTGCTGGGGATTGCTCTTGCCTGTGCCCAAGCATCCATGTGTTAGTAGAAACCAAAGGTTTTAAGGACAGCTGTGAGCAAAAGAGAGGCTGTTGCGCTGGTCAAGGCTGCAAAGGCTTTTGTGTCCTAATGGCAGATGCAGAAGAATTGGATCCCAGAGCTTGCACTTGTGTTCTTTTTAAAATACGAGATGTACATGGAAATTCCCACTGTGCGATGGCAGCAAAGAGACAACTTATTCAAGAGGCACCAAAGTTTTCATCTTTCCACTGTCCATCTGTGAGTAATAAGGTGGAGTAATGCCGTAACAGAATAGTTGCCATAACATTCTTTAACAATGGGAGTCTCACTGATGGCTGAGCTTATTTAAATTATGGTATGTCATTTCTCCTGATGCAGTGAAAGACAGTACTGTTGTCTGCCAGTATCCATAACTTTGCAGGTAATTGCAGCTATGTATGCACCATGCTCTTGTTTGATTAAATTTGTTTACCCAATAATTGAAGGCTTATTGTTGTATAATTGTAATTGTAGTATACTGTGTTATTTCTGAACAATGGAAAAGTAAAGGCTAAAGGGTATCCAGCGGAACAAACTACCTCTTGCATGCAAATAAATTGTCCAGTTGCTGTTATAAACAAGAAGCATTGTGTTCTGCCAGACTTGAAACAAAGAAACCATTATGTCTGGCCTGTGTGTTGAAGAACAATGATCTCTATTTCCAAAATTAAAACCATAATTAACCTATTATTATGAGTCCACAACACAAGAATGAAGAAAATGATAGTGTTAGGCCCCTCTGAGTCTCAGATCCCCAATTAGCAACCCCTGAATCAGTGGTTCAGATTTTTCCCACATGAAGATTGCCTCATGCCTGACTCTTTGTTGGTTATGGAGGCATCACCCCATGGTCTGAGTGACTGAAATGCTTCTCTCGCTACCTACCTGCTATGCAGGGCATTGCCAAGAGAGGCAAAGTGTCATAGGGATGTACCTCAAACGCCTAAGCAAGCAACTTAGGCTCTGTTAGTTACTGGAAACCAGAAAATTATACAGGAGCCCTCTCACGGGTAAACGGTGGTCACAGATTTTTTTTTTTTTTTAGCTAATAAAAATAGACTGAAATCACTTCTTATGCCCTTCTTCAGGGCTGCATTTCACTTCCCTTTGGATATTGCTGGGAGTCTTGGTCTTGATCATTCTGTCTTAATAGAACTGTGGAAAAGAGAGTAAAAAAAGACAAAAGTGTCATTTCAAGATTTCTACTACAAAGCAAACTCTCTGAATTACAACTGAGAACATACTGATGTGTGTGTATGTTAGTATTTGTTCACATCTCTATCTCTGTCAGATGTTAAGGCTAAGATCTTCATAAGTCTTATGTTTGATATGTGGTATTAATGCATCATTGAATTTAAAATGAGGACATTGTTCAGGTTGTCTGGACACAGTGATAAATAGTAAAAGTCAGTAAAAAGTCTCTGGGTGCATCTTGAGTATCACCTAAACTTCTCTAGAGAATGAGTTAGGACACTGCAGCTAAAGAATTTGCTATGTTATTTAAACTGGCTGACAGTGCAAAAGCAACTTCAAATTTTGAAATACAAAACTGCAGTGAGTCAGAAAATAAAGAGAACAATTTTAATGTGACTCACCCATGCACATCCCCTCTCCAGGTTTAAGGCTGCGGCCGACCGTGCAGTCTGGAATACCCTGCATGGGTAGGGTCACATCAAAAGCCAGATGACTAAGTTTTTTCTTTTTGTAATGAAAACTTTGAGGAAAAAACATGATCCAGAGCAAGAAATAAAGAAGTTCCAGGTAAAATATGTTTTACTGACATAATATTATGACCAAATTTCCTATCCCATCAGTTGTTCATGTAGCTTCATTCTTCCTCTACACATCTATTTTTCTGCCTCCTGTAGTGCCTTTGAAGGGACTCCTTTAACCACTGCCTTCCTCGAATGGATCCTTCCTTGTGCTCAGATCAGTTCAGCAGCCACATCACTTTCTGCCCTGCACACTCGTGTTTTGCTGGTGAGCAGATGTAATGCTGTTCAGCCACTAAGGCCACTGTCAAAGAGATCTCAAAACAGGTTTTCTTTTAGTAGATGTTCTTTGCTTTCTGGCCATGTGATCCTAGTTACCTTACTGTGCATGGTCTAAATTGGAACAGTCACACAGTAGGAACACTGCTCTGCTCTGATGTCTGCTCCAAACTGGGACACTCAGCTGTGAGCCCAACTGTCTGCTGGTCCAGTGAAGTGTCACTGTCCTGGATCCTGGTATTTGGAGTGCAGGACTCTCCCTGTCCCTTTGCATGTGTTTGTTTTACTTCCAGGTCACAGCATATGTGTGAAATAAATCACTTGCTTGGGTAGACATAGACATTGATGCACACACCAAGAGATTCAGTCCAAGAATTCACTTTTTAATTCTGGCCATATTAGATAGCTCTTTGCTCTGCTTTCTGAGGATCCCTGAGTGGGATCCTAGTTTTCAGGATACACTTGGAGTGGGAGGATTATTTCGATATTGGGAAGTCTGCATATGCTGACTGGCAGCTCAGGATCTGTCTGTTGAAGGCCTGCTTCGTACAAACTTAATTTTCTTCCCCCTCAAATTAGGATGAAACTGGCCATCAAGGTGGAAATTTGCTAGGACAGCTCACTACCAGTTTTCCAGCATGATAGCTTAAGTTTTGTTCCTTTTAGAAAGACGATAACATTTATGTTTTGCATTTTTCTTCCAAATTAGGAGGCTCCAGTGTTTCTTTGGATCACTGGGAAACAAGGAAAGTAAATTTTATTTGGAAAAGAGTAGGAAAGGTGTTATTCTTGCCTAAATGAATGAATGAGGGAGCTAGGAATGCAAACACACATATCCTGAGAGAGGGTAAATTTAGAAACTGGCCACAGATGGAATGGAAGGGATATGTTAGTTTTAGTGCTGGGACTTTTGTGTTTTGTTTTTTCTTTTGCTAAATGCCCTCAGTGAGTTATATTGTTTAGTACATCCGGAAAAAGAGAAATTTGTACAGATAAAGAATTACTTATTTGTGCTTCCTTCAGCTGATTCCCATTTGTGGCCATATCCCTTTCATCCTTGGCAGTGTTGCTGTATGGCTATCATCCGCTTCCTAGGTAGGTAGATGTGGGAACATTTTTCTGAAACTTATTTTTTTTGAAGATTTGATCATTCTCAGTGCTTTTGCCTGAACAATTTCTAATTATACCACTTCTTTCTTGAACTGTGGCACCTTAAGGGGACGCTGTACTTCAGCTGATACTTCTGGCAGTACTGCATAGAACAGAAGAATTGTTTCATATATATTACAGACTGTATTTCTGCATGTGAGTCCCAGTATGATGTTTGCTTTCTTTGTGATATGACACTGTTTACATTGAGCTGTGAATTACCACTGCTGCCTAAGGGGCCTTTTCTTCTTTCTCTCTGAATTTGTATGCTTCTGCCTTCATGTGGTGCTCTGCATTTTCCCCTTTGATTTTCATCTTGCAGCTTTACAGAAGCCCAGAGGAACCTTCTCAGCCTTTAGCCACAGCCTTCTGAGAGATTTGTTCTTGTACTTAGCTGAAGAAAGAGACTGTGGGAGCTTCAGACCAGCTTCAATAGAGCTTGTGCAAGGGAACACGTGTTTGTACCGACAGCTTTATACAGAATTGTAAGTCAGTGTTACTGCTTGCACAAAAAATCACGTGCAAAGACACCTTGACTACAGATCTATGTCACTGTATTAAAAAAAATCAAGGTAAAAGCTGTTTAAGACAACACACAGTGCTGTCAATGCATCCTTTAAGTAATCCTCTGAGCACTTTGCATCACCTGTTGCCTTATAGCAAGCACAGAACGTCCACTTTTCAAATTAATATAGAAATTCCCTATGATGCTGTCAACTGTTCTTCAAAACATGGAAGTTACTGCTCTCCTGCAGGGAGAGATGGCTGAAGGATGAGGAGGATGCTTCTGCAGCTCCCCCTTATAGCAATAAATAATACAATGCATGGCACTGCGACTGTGATCTTTTATGAAGTAACGTTTCACTGAAACTGGTTACAAAACACGCTAAGTATGATTTATGGGCCTGAAATTATGACTATCCAGCATTCCTGAGTGATGGATTATTTATTCTTGTAGTCAGAAGACAAAGCTGTCTATATTGAAAAATAGCTGATACCTCTTTAATTGCAGCCTAGGTACAATGTGCACATTGTGCTTTTTAACCACCCACTGACAGACACTAAAGTGCAGGGGACCTGCATTTCCTAATGTATGAAATTGCTCCTAGGATCCCGCAGGACCCATGAGAAAATTGCAAAGAATTCTTACTTATCCCTGAGCAAGTCTGTCTCGGCTGAATAAAACTTCTCAGTCTTTCTGAAAGCTTCATTCTTAAGGTCTTATATTGAGATGGCCCCCTAATGGTGCACCAGAATCTCAGCTTAAGGTGCCCAGCTGACTTTCACTTACTTTTAACTATCATTCTTTTCTTTCCCCTGGGATTAATTTTGAAGATAAAAGTCTCTGGGTGCATGTGCTTAAGAAATTGTCTTGTGTTGACATTTCTGTCTTGTATAGAAAAGGAAAACAAACCAAAACAAGAATTTGATATCTCAAGCAAGATTTCTACTGCCATGAGAATACTTGGTTTTCTTTTTCTTTCCCTCTAAGCAGCAAGCACAATATGTCTAGACTTCAGTAATGCATTTGGCACAGCAAATGTAAGGTTGTAGGGAACAAGCTGTGAGGAGAAACCACAGATGAGGGATGCTAATTACATCGTTTGATGCACTATTGGAGCTCAGATAATGCCAGCAAGGTAAAAGGATTCATAAGGAGTAGAATATGTGCTCTTGCTCAAGATTATCTGGTAAGCTATCACCAAAAGGTACTCCAAAGAGGATTTGTCAGGATGGAGAGTAGCAGGTGGCTCAGCCCTCACTATACATTAACTGTAATGTAAACAAGTTAATTAACATTCAAGAAGATTGTTCATTTATTAGAAATCCCATTAGAAAGTGAGCAGAGCATCCGTAGTTAGGAGAATAAGATGGAAATAGCACAATATATTCCAAAGGTGTAGAAATGGGCCAAATCTGTAGCCCAGGAGGTCAGGCTCTACCCTTGGGATTCATTTCAAAGATGACTACAAGAGACTAAATCGTGTGAATGATCTCCCACAGGTTTTCAAGGTGTTTTAAACTATAATTTTGGCTCGTCTAATATCCTCCCTCTCTTAGAGGGGTTTGATCCAAAATGCAATCCCCACCAGTCCTCCCATCCTTGACTCCAGTCACACACATGAGCATGAGACATCCAAATCATGCAATCTTGTTCTCAGGAGAACTGGGTTAGTTATCCTACGTGAGGCACATCTGCGGAACAGAAGGCAGGGGCTGGTGGGTAGAAAAGTGTTTTAGGAAGATGTAACTAGAATCTGGACAAAATAGAAGCTCATCACACTGTGAAATGTCAAAGTCACCCTTCAGTGGAAGTGACATACTAGAAGAGCAGTAATATCTCAGATGCTATTACTGAATAGAGTGACAGCAGGACATAAGCATCTGACATGGGAGACATCATCACCTAACATGACAGAATTGTGCTCTTCAGCCACTGTTCAAGAAATCTCCTGGTTTAAAAACAGACTGATACCTCCTTGCTCATTATCTGGTCTCTGGCTTGCAAAACCAGATGCTTTTTTATCAGCTAGTTTAGGAGTAGCAGTGAGGGGAAAGGGATGATAAAAGGATGACCATGAGTTTATTATTTTGGACATTACTTTTCCAATAACTAGCAGGGATATGCTGTTATCCATCAGTGTCTTGTGGACATAGTTCACCCAATTTTAGTCCCCTCCTGCTGTCTGAAACTGTAAATCCTGTTTCCAGATAACAGAATTATTAGAGTAGCTATAAGAGAGATTCTGTTATAATTTACTCACTGAAGGTTTCTTTTATGAACAAAACATCACTGTGAAAAATAACCTCCTTTACCACTTGGAATTGTGCTTTTGCTGTAAGATGTTTTTTCAGTTTCAACCATTGTTCAATTTTGACAGCAGACTTAACCAATACATCATTTCTTATAAAAAAGGGACACAGCCCTGAGCAGATTATACTGATTGCCATAAGAAATATTATCCATATTTTCCTTTTTCATGGCAGCTTCCTTAATGAATTGCTATGTATTTAAACAGTACATGGATGACATAGTAGGGATCGAACCATTTGCAGTTCCTTGATATCATGCTCTGGGAAAATACCGGAGTTTTACTAGGTGTTGGTTGCTGTACTGTCTCCCCCTGGATAATGTCTGTATGAACATCTGTAGAACTTTAATAACCTGTTTAGACACAGGTGTACTGGAGTAGGCTATAAGTGAGTAGAGATTACTTCATGCATAGATTAAATAATAGTGACAGCATGTTTTTCAGCTTCTTGCTTATCTGCAGCCAGCCAGCACTCTGTTCCCTTCTCCGCATTAATTTGTCTCGTCTCTGGTTTCCTTCTATATGCACATCAAGAACTAAATTAATTTACTTCCACTGGTTTAATTCTGTGATCATTTATCCTAGTGCTTTATTCCCTTTCCACAAGAAAATGTGGTTGCTGTTACTAGTTTAATTTTGTTCACATCATTCTTTTAAAGGTAGCAGACCAGCTGACAACCTTTTTCTTCCCTGTCCTTGCTATATTGCCTCCTATTTTTGTGGTACCTGCAGAATTTGTTCTGCCTCCACGGTAGTGACTACAGAAGAAGCTGGGCTGCCAATTTCATCCAAGAGAGACTGCTTACCCTACCCTCTTTTCCCCAGGCTGAGGTTCCATGATTACAGGTGAGTCTGCTAGTAAGACTGTTTTTTTTCACTCTATTTTATGTGGACATTGTTAGTACTCTGAAACACCGTATAAAACACTATTGACAAGAATTTCATCTGCACAGGAAAACACAGAAATTTCTGTGTCAAACCAGTCAATGGGTACTCTTGCTTTTTAAATGCAATTAGCATTCCAGATCTGAAAAGGCAGGCCTAAACCCTCTGGAAGTATCAGAGCGAAGTAAGGAGAGGAAGATGTAAGGGGCAGATGGGTTATTAAAATGGTGAACAAACATGCTGATTTAATTTCTCTTTAAACTATGCCAAATTATTGCAAAATACAAGGAAAAATCTAACCCCCCCCCCTTAGCAAAAGGCCACATGGGAAAATTATTTGAGGATATGTAACTACAGAGTGTGCTTGCTTGTAAGAGTGCAAGGTCTTTAATGAGTAAGCTTTGTGCTAAATAACAGCATTGAAGTAGCAGATCTGAGCCTGAAAATGTGACCAAGCCCTTGCTGATGGACTTAGGAAAGACTGAAGCTGCAGCTGATGCTTGCAGAATGTCACTTGGAAGAGTAGCTCCCATGATCAGCTCTTATGTCATCCTGTGCAGAGGTTTTTCTTTGAATTTGTGCAACTTCATGTGAACCATGCACACTAAACCCAGTGCTGTCTCTGCAAATAACAGTGCATAGCAATTAAGTACAAGTGTCACGGTAAATTCATGCTGCATCAGAAAGTTAAGCCTTCAATAAGTTTCAGAGCCTAAAACCACAGAAACAAAAAATAATTATAGTGACTCATGAGGGCTGTAGAGGAATCCTTCTGAATTAATAACAATATCCATGTGCTGTTTTCCTGTCAGCACATCAACCACAAGTACCCAGAGGCTGCTGGTAGAGACGCAAGACCTTCATTGTGGGGGATGACTGGTGATGATGATGGTCCCATTCTTCTGATGGGTTCTTCTGCTGCCACTTTGCTACAGGGTACAGCAAAACCTGTCATTTATTTAGTGCGTCGGTCAGCCTGACAACTCTGCTGTGGTGGCTCAGAATAAAGCTGCTGGGACAAATTCAGTGAAGGGTTCAGCAGTTCAGTGCTTAAACTCTTTAACACTGGATTCCCTTATTCGGATCTTCAGGTGAGAGAACAAGCTACAGCTTGGGCAGACAGGTCTGGAGCCTGGGACATAACAGCTGTGTGCATTTTTCTGTCTCTTTGTTACTGATGACAATTCCTTGAGCAGCTTAACTGTCAGAAATAGCACTTGTGTTTATCCACTGGTCTTAACTGATATTTAGTATTTTATTTGAGATATATTCTTTAATAATGAACAAACTATGAATTTGGCTTGTAATTAATGTCCATGCAATTTAGGTACCATTTTAAGAAAAGCTGTTCATAATCCTCTGGGAATTCACTTAAAATTGACTCTTAAGATTTTGAGGTGTTTTTTAACTGGGAAACAATTGTCAGGGAAGTTTCACACAGATTTAGTCACAGCTACTCCTACTACTTAATCAGATCTCCTCCAGTAAGGTCCTGTGAGTTCTCACTAGCTCTCACTAGCATGCAAGATCACTGACTCCTGATTTTACACACTTATTATTGGCTGAGCAAAAGGTGTTGCAATACACTTGGCCTACAAAGGTCCATATTCTCCTTCAGTTTCTTGGGAGTTGCCATTGAGTAGTTCACCTACCAGCAGGGTAGTCTACATTCTGTGCCAAGACTTGAGAAAACTTTAGTTGCCCAAGTGAGTTGCATGTACTTTTTAGTGCTTCACCATGTCTACAGGCAATAATATCAAACATTTTTCTGTGTGGGAGGAAGCAACATGACAGCAGCTTCCTTGTTTATTTCCAGGAAAGAGGTAAAATGGTTTTTCAGGTAATAGTGCCATAAATTATTACTCCTATGGGCCACATTCTGTTTACATTTTAATTCCTCACTGAAAGGTGACAGTATTCAAAGTCCTGCTCTTAGTAAGACAGACTTGACACTGCCTCTTACACAAACAGAGAATTTTTAATAAAGGATTTTGTGACAATGTATAACAGAGCTCACATTTGTATCCCAAATTATCTTCTTTTCCTTTCTTCCTCTCTCTTTTCCCTCAGTCTTTAGCTCTTGAACTACTCGATACCGCTTTTCCAGTCTTCTGTTTATCTTTGCCAGATAAATGGCATTCCTTTGACTCCTCCAAGTGTTGTAGTAGAGAATAACTGAGATCAGGGATGTTCTGAGCATAGCATCTAGTTTTGCTTTTTCTTTTTTTAAAAAATTCCTCTCTGAACACTCTTGTTCATTTTTATAGATTTTGTTTATGCTTCTATCAAAAGCCATTCTTCCACACCAAACCTCCTTGCCATTTAGCTCCTATATTTAATCAAGGCAGGGAAAAAACACAATCCTACTGGTTAGTTTTAACAGTTGGAGACAAGTCTTCCCTGAGTTCAACTATTCATGTGGTCCAGCTGCTGACCTAGTTTGCTGAATCCAAGTAGGGATGCTTCATCTGGCCAAAAACTTATCCTTGGAGGAAGCAAATTGAACACTAAATTCTTGCCGAGCAGCTGAACATCCCTGTCTGCCCACCAGCACCGCAGACAGATGAGTGACTGCAGCTGCAGGAGAGGGTCTGAAGCACTGGGTTCCCCTTCCTGTTGTGATGCCAACGCCTCTCAGCCCAGAACTGCTACTTGCACCTCATCTTTTGGTGCCAGCTTCTGAGTCTGGCAGCATGAGAATTTCTCCTTTCCTCCCTCTACATCCCTTCAGCATCACCCAGAGCCTCAGTGCTGCACACAGGTTCTGCACCCCCCACTACAGTAAGACCAGCTCCTCCTCAGCTGCTGCTGCCAACAAGGTGGGGAGAGGTTGGTGGATGAATTGGGCTGCTGCTTGGATCAGTAGTGGGAGACTGAGACCAGACCACTCTGAAGGAGGGTGTAGACAAGTTTAGAGATGGAGCTGGGAGCTCACAAATAGTCACCCCTGCTCCAGTTTCCCACTACTAGGTGCCCCTCACAGGCACTCAGCACACCCTGCTTTGCTCTCTCACCCATTCAGACTCCATTGTGTGTGAGGAGTGTTGCATGTGTATGATGCTTATCTCTGTAAAATTCAGCCTTTTGGTCCTCTCAACAGCAAAAATAAAACAAATGCATCAACCAGGGACTGGTTACAGAAAGTTTTGATTCATTCTCATGAACATTGGAAGCAAATTGTGGGAGCCTTAAGCATCATGTGGTTAGACTGCTGCATCTATATATATCGTTAGAGACAAAGCTCTTATAAAGCAAACTGTAGGAGACCATCCTACGTTGCTGTCTGGATGATTAGGATATTCCTTGGAAAGCCACGGAGGCCTGTCACTCAGGTGTCCTCAGCCTGAGACACAGGCTTCAGTGTGTCTTTTTTAAGGTCAAACTCACTGTGAGAAACAGAAATAATGAACAGGGAGGGGAACTGACTCCTGCCACCTGTCCTAGTCCACGCTCCACAGTGGGTGGGCTGCTACCCCCATGACAGCTGTCATTGGGCAGAACATGGCAACACAACACATCCTGTGAGGTGCGTTGGTTCCTCAAAATGTGTCTGTAAAGGGTAAATCCATTTCTGAGCGGCAAGTCAGTGTGTAGCATAACCTGTGTTTCACTGTTGGGCCATTCTATCCTCTAACATACCCAGAATGGTACCACAGGATTTGGTTTGTTCTCTGAGCAGTGGAGATTTTCCCCTCTGTTGAGTCAGAGAGAAGAATCAGAATAAGAATTTAAGTAAAATTGGACAGAAATTTGTTATTTCTATACTTCTATAGATTTATTGTTGTGGATACTCTCTTGCTAGATTCATAGTGTGGGTGTAAGTTGTGTCCTCTTCTGTCTCTGAAGCTATGAAATGATTCCCTTCCCAGGTGAAAAAGTGACACCATCACTGTGAAAAACACATACTTAGATGATCTATTTTTCTGGTTTTTATTAACTCAACGTTGTCTCCTACAAATACGATTTGTCATTCACCAGAAGATTTGAAATGTAGACTTAAGTTACACATAGGTATAAAAAGCATAAAACAGCACACACGGTACCACTGTTTAGACCAGAAAACATTGTGTTGTCCACAGATAAGAGCGTTATTCAAGCTCAGCTTAGTTGCCTTCTGCCTCAGGGTTTCAGTCTCCAAAGCTGCAGATGTTTCTGCTTCTTATCCCTCAGCAGCTGAAGCCCTGCTGGCTTTCTCCCGATGTTTCTCGCCCATGTCTGGAGCGTGGACCGGGAAAACACAGGGCAATCCCATCCTGCTCCACCAGAGGTTGTAAAACCTTGGGCTCCTACTGGCTCTTCAGAAATGTTTTCCTCCTTCTCTTAATTATGTACAATATATGAAGGGATACGATTTTAGTCTTTGATTTAGACATTTCTCTTGCCTCATACTTAAACAATAACTTGAAAAATATTTTACAAAGAAAAAGAACATTGTTCATCTGAATGTCATTCATTATTATATTGCTATATTTTATACCCTATTATTAATATATACAAAATTTCTTAATTGCCTTTTACAGATGCATGGAAGCATATAATATAACAGTTTTAAAGTATCCCATCTTTAGATTTTTATTTCCTTGGCTCATGTCAATCTCTTTAATAAACTATGGTTGCTTGGAGAATATAGGAAGTATTTGGAATGTTGTTTAAAGTTTAATAATAACTGGTAGCATTGTCCATTTGTGGCCTGAATGGCTGGAACACCTGTCAGGGCGATCTGGTAGAGATAGCAGCATCATAAGACTTAAACAATCATGGAGGGCCATTAATGTACAGTGTCAACGGGTGCCAGGCCCTGTTCTTTGTTTGGGGCTTTCCTTTTCTTCGGCTGCGTTTTGTTGTTGTTTTCCCTCTGTTCTCGGTTTTGTCTTCGGGCTGCTCGCCCTTTGCTTTCCTGTCTTGTCTCCTTGCTTTCATCTTTGTTGGACTTTTTTCTTTTCTCCTCCCTATTCTTTTTCCCTGAAAAAAATGATGGTACATTAGAAGATTTGCTCAGGCTATTGTGATTTCTGAGTCCCTCACTTTGCCATAACCTGTGAAACCAGCCTTGGATTAGCACCTCCCATTAGGAGCTGGACACTAGTATTAGTATTTGGAAATGTCCAATCACCACACCCTCATCCCAGCGCATTCTTGGTATAGCAACATGAATCCCATGGCAAAGTGTCTGCTCCAGCACAAGTATGTGATGGTCTTCAGACTAAAATGTGGTGCCTTGAGCCAAACTTTAGACAATTGTAAGAAAATTAGGTATTCAACTACTTTATTGCTTTAAATAAGGTAAGATGTTGAGGATTTTGTTGCTACTGCAGACTTCTCCAGTGAAGCATCCTGCCCCCTGAGGAACACTAAAACTTAGTATATTGGCTGTGGAGATGATATAATAGAGTGCATTTATGCTTGCACATAAGAAAGAAATTCTTTGTGCTGAATGTGGTGTGGCACTGGAACAGGTTACCCACAGAAGCTGTGGATACCTCATTGTTGCCCTGGTTTTTGCTAAAGCCTTTTGTTTTAACCTTGGAGTTAGATTTTTTTACACAGTTTCATGTAAATAATAGCCAATGTTTACTTAACGGTATTTTCTGTTTTTTATTCCTTTTGTGATAAGAAAACTTTGATGAGCACCTTTCTTCTCCAGTGGGATTGAGAAGGAAGTGACATGCTCTCCAATCCCTTGTGGAGTTGGGACGTGTATAAGAATGTGAGATATGTCAATAATAAAGGTCATTCCCTCCTTTCTGCTGAACCTGGCAGGTGTGAGAGCGTCTTTATTGTGTCTTCCCAGACACATCTGGTAAACCCCGACTTTAGAACTGATATCTGGTGAACCCTGACTTTAGAACTGACACCTCATCACTGGAAGTGTTCAAGATCAGGCTGGATGGGGCTCTGAGCAACCTGATCTACTGAAAGATGTCACTACCCATGGCAGAGATGATCTTCGAAGATCCCTTCCAACCAAAACATTTCTGTGATTCTGTGATTCTATTTCTTTCTATTTGCTTTACAAACCAGTGCAGGAATGACATTGGCTTGAACTTGTAAGAACACACAAGCCTAAAACAGATTGGATTTTTGTCTACGTGGAACTACTGAGCTATGCAGCTGAAATTCACCTGTGGTTAGATGAATCCCAATGATATCTTCAAAGGCAACCTCTCTGGAGACTTTCCTGATAGAATGTCATAATGACTCATATGCCCTCTTACATGGAGAAATTTCAGGTATTGAAAAACATCTGGCCAAACTCTCTTTTATGATATCCCAATAGTGATACTAGTGAAAGTAATCGATCCTTCTTTGTTACAGAAAGAATATTTTTTTGTCTTTAATTTTAACAGAGATAATCCAGGCTTTCCTACACTGGTGAAGAGGGAGTTACACAAACCTGGCAATAGCTCTTGCTAGGGTGCTGAATGCAGGGAATTTTGCCCATTGCTGCCTCAAAACCAAAGATGGGGGTTTTTGATGCCTCACTGAGCTCTATGGGAGTATGCCACAGTAAGGGAGTAGGTGTAGGGGAAGTGGCTTTGTTCTGGGAACAGATAACCACCCAAGCAGGTGCAGGTCAGATAAAGGAAGAGATTCAGAGGAGATGAAGAGAATGCAGAAAGCAAGGATCAAGACCAAGATGTGAGAATATGCTGTATCTTCTTGTGTTGTGTAGCTCTATGGGAGTGTTTTACAGCTTCTCCATTCTTTACCAGCACTGCCTGGGGTCGGAGAGCAAGGGTAGGTTTAGATACAAACATTAAGTCAGGTAGCAACCAATATCTGCCTTTATCATTTGTTGTTTCTGAAACAGTAAAACTTGAAATGTAAAATGACACCTTAAATTTCAGGGAACTAGCCAGAGATTACCTGAATATACACACACATACCTGCAGAATCCCTCTCTGAATCTGTCAGTGCTATCTAAGATGTGCAGAGGTGAGCAGGGGAGACCTGCAGAGCTGGCATGGGAGGCTCAGCAAGAGCTACCGCCACTGGGAGAACTGGGAGAGCTCCATGCAGAAGTAAGGCTGCATCTTACCCAGCTGTAATGCTGTCTCTTACTAATGGATAAATGACAGTATGGGATTTCATTCCAGTGGTTTGTAAATACTGTTGGCCCAAGATGAAATGTTATTTGAATGGAAACTGTCCAGACATTCAGTGTTTGACATTACTCACTTGGTGATTAGCCAAAATCATTCAGCTGTGACTTCCCAGCCCCAGTTCTTTAAGTATGTTGGAATGACATGTAGTGGTTTCCCATTCGGTCATGGACCAGGATGTATGTATTTATATGTGTATGGATATACTAAGAATAAGATACCTTTGTCTAGCTAGAGACTTATCTAGGCATGGCTTTACTGTTTCTGTTTTAATCCAACTGGTGTCTTTACAAATGACAAGCAAAACCGATCTCTGGAAAATACTTAAAACTGAGTCCTAATTCTTTTCTACTCTGAGGATAGCTAGTTTGGAGTCCTCTGTACAGTTTTGTACATAGTTTTATGCTACCACCTCCATTCTCTCGCCATTTGTGAAAAGATCTGCCCTCTAGATCCGTGCTATTATGGTAAAGCAATATAACATAGAAGGGTCATCTTCACTGGTTCTTCAGTTCCTTTCACTACTATATTTAAAAATGGGAATTTTTATATGACACTGCAATGTTACTCCCAGTCAGTCTTTGTTTCAGTTTAGACCCAAGAGAAGATTCTGCTAGCAGTCTTCTGCTAGCATTGGGGTATAGCTGGAGACCCATTCTTGTGTATATCTCCCTCCCTGTTCATATCCCTTCTCTCTTTTTCCCAGAGATTTGTTCCTGAATATTTTTTCTTCTACTTCCTGAAACTCACTTCATAGCAGCACATTGAACTGGGCACCAGATATTGTGGAAATTCGTTGGAAATTTGACCATTTGGCTATTTGTGAAATGAAAAGTGCAAAAATTACATGGGCCATTATGTTTACAAGTTCGTCTCTGAATAAGAGATGGCCTTTCAGTACTTAAAGAGAGCTTATTAAAAAGATGAAGAACGATTCTTTAAATGGACAGATAGTGATAGGGCAAGGCAGAGAGGTTTTCAACTAAAAGAGAAGAGATTTAGATTAGATATTAGGAGGAAACTCTTTATTGTGAGGGTGGTGAGTCACTGAAACGAGTTGTCCAGAGCAGCTGCGGATGCCCCATCCCTGGAAGTGTTCATGGCCAGTTTGGATGGGGCTTTGAGCAACCTGCTCTTGTGGAAGGTGTTCCTGCCCATGGCAGGGGTGCTGGAACTAGATGACCTCTAAGGCCTCCTCCAACCCAAACCATTCTGTATTTCTACGACCTACCTTGCCTTTGAAGAAGATGACAAGGCAAGACTATTATTAAAACTGGAACTCAGCGAAGAAGTAAACGAGCCAATAACGTGACTTGGAGAAAAATATTCTCTGGGAACTGCTCTTTCATTTGCGAAGAATGTTCTTGTTAACGCGTCCTCCCGGGTTAAAGCGTGTCGCGTTTCGGGCGTGTGCAGCGCCCCGTCTCTCTGCCCGTGCCTGTCCCCGTGCCTGTCCCCGGGCAGTCCCCGGGCAGTGCCGCTGCCGCCCGCGCGGGGGCGCCGCGGTTCCGCGCCAGGCGGGGGCGGCTCCGCAGCCGCAGGTTCCCTTCTCCGTCCCCTCCCGTCGTGTCCTCGTGTCCCCGCCCGTGCCCTTCCTGCCGCTGTACCGCCTCTCTTTGCTTTATTTTGCCTGCGGGTGAGCTTTCCCGGTGGGTCACGGAATTCTTACTATGATGCACTAACGTTACTAACGTTTATTTCTTCTTATAGATTCAATCAAACCGTTAAAAATTTTTAAAAAAAAAAAAGTATTTTTAGATACGAGATAATGAAACATTTTCCAATAGAGTGTTTTGCTCATGAAGAGAATTTGTAATATCAGAGAAGTATTAGAATCTCATGAATACTTAAATTATATATTACAACTATTGTGTTGAAAATGTATAATACTTGCAATATATATTACAATTAAGTAATTATTTGGTGTTAAAATAGCTTTTACATCAGAACCAAAGATTTGTACAGACAACTGTACTGGAAGAATTGATCTGCAGGCACTGTGAGTTTTCTGGTACACTGGAGATACTTTGCTGCTTCTAATAATAGCAAATTCCTCTACTAGAGACTTGCTATAATTTTGAGAAGTGCAGTAGTTCAAATTAAATGCAGACATGAAATTAGTTTGGATAACAATATAATTACATGTTTAATCAGATTCAAGGTGCTGAGTTCTTGTTAATATATTTTATAGCCCCAGGTCAAAGAAATTCCTGTGCCTGTATTTATGCAATCCTTGTCTGAATACATCTGTAAGTACGCAAGCCAGGGTATTTCAGAGAAGCCTTTGCATTATCTCATCAGATGTGGTATCTCCACTAGATCTATAGCTGTATTTTATGGATCACAGGGAGGAAGCACAGGCCATGACTTGGGAGGCCTTGGTACTCAAGAGCACTATGTGACAGACAGTTACTTAGAAAATCATGGCTGACATGGATTAACTACCACAGGTAACAGATTTCCTTTGCTTTAAGCATTGTCACTTAGTCCCACCTATTATATTCAGCTGAAATTATTACAGGGAACTTGGGTGCTGAAATCCCAAAACGCCGTAGGAAGACGTAAAATCTGATTGTGCCAACTGCTTCGCTTTGACTGGGGAGGGGGGGGGAGGAAGGTGTTACAGGGTAGGCCTCATGGAAATCCCAGTGGGATGAGAATCGGGCACCAGACAGTTGTGATGATTGTATTTCTTTCATCACTCCCCTGAAGAAATTTACTGTGGGAGAGCAAAAGGAGCAAGAGGAGTCATGGAAGTGCTCCTGTTGGGATTGCAGGCACTGATGTAATAGGCCCCTCTCTGGAAGGGTCCCGCTGCTTCTACTGTGCCTGTCACCACGGACCACAAATCCTCCCCACTACACTGTAATAAGCTGAAGAGCTGTAATAAAAGACCACAAGCCACTGCTGTAACGTGCCACAGTGTTCTTTAACACCCCTCACAGCCTTGTCTGACCTCTTGGCACTTTCCTGGCTACGGGAGCACTGTCAGCACCAGTGCTGCTGTACCAGTGCCCCAATCCCTCTGTACCCCATGAGGTACAGGGACAAAACTTGAGGGTTAAGTGCCACCATACTGTGTTGCTGTCCTTCCTACCTGTCCACACCCTTCTCAGAGGCATTTTTAGTCCTCTTAGACAAAATGTCTGTCACACTTTCCTCATGATGTGACCTGGACAACAACAGCATGATGCAGAGAAACCATGCTGAGTAAAGAAGCCAGGAAGAGGAGCATCCCCCAGGCTCTGAACTCCCTTACTATAGCTCTGTCAACAATGCAGTCATGCCATATTATGCAAATGAGTAGATCATTCTCATTTTCAAGAAAAGTGACACATTTTTTTTCTGGAACATAGCCTGTAGCATGTACTCGCACTACTTGCCAACAATCCTCCAAACTCCTGGCCACCCAGTGATGCAATGGACTTTCTCCTTTCTTTCCCAAGCCACAAGTGGCTGATTCATCTGGTATGTCTTTTTGAAGTCTAAACAGCATAACTGCATAACTTATTTCACAACAATCTTTTTTTTCCTTTCCTTTGCTGTTGTGGCCCTATTTTATAATCATTAGATTTCTGGGTAACCAGAGTGTGAGGGTCAACAACTTCAGAACAATCTAGATGCCACACGACTTAGTGCATTTCCTGGCCTGCCTTTACTACTGAAGATGTTCCAACTGCTAAAGAGAATATGGGTAAAAATTTTATTGGACCTAAGGTCCAAAGACAGTCAAGGAGCAACTAGCTTGGCCAAACCTATGTTCTCCTGCTGTTGAGATGCATGATGACAGCCTACCTGGTTTCCCGTACCAGTCCAGATGGATATAGGTCTTAAGGCATGTGTCATATCCATAGTTCTATGTGGTGATCTTAGATAATCCAAGATACCTGCACAAGCTCAAAAAGTGGGCCCATGGGAATCTCATGAGGTTTAACAAGTACAAGGTGCTGTACCTGGGTAGGGACAACTCACAGTATCAGTACAGGCTGGGGGGTGAATCGATGGAGAGCAGCCCTGCTGAGAAGGACTGGGGCGTGCTGCTGGATGAGGCTGGACATGACCCAGCAATGTGCTCCTGCAGCCCAGAAAGCCAGTGGTGTCCTAGACTGTATCCAAAGCAGCGTGGCCAGCAGGGCGAGGGAGGGGATTCTGCCCCTCCACTCTTGTAAGACCCCACCTGGAATACTGCATCAAGCTCTGGGATCCCAGGCACAGGAAGGACACTGACTTGTTGAAGCAAGTCCAGGGGAGGGACACCAGGATGATTAGAGGGATGGAGCCTCTCTCCTGTGAGGAAAGACTCAGAGAACTGGGATTGTTCAGCCTGGAAAAGAGACAGCTTTGGTGTGATCTAATTGCAGCCTTCCAGTACCTGAAGGAAGCCTACAAGAAAAATTGAAAGGGGCGTTTGACAAAGGCAGGTAGTAACAGGACAAGGGAGAATGCTTTTAAAATGAAAGATGGTAGGCTTAGGTTATATCTTAGGAAGAAATTCTAGAACTGGTTGCCCAGAAAAGCTGTGGCTGCACCATCCCTGGAAGTGTTTAAGGCCATGTTGGATGAAGCTTCAAAAACTTGGTCTAGTGGAAGGTGTTCCTGCTCATGACAGGGGTTTGGAATTAGATGATCTTTAAGGTCCATTCTCATTCAAACCATCCTGTGATTCTGTGATAATGCTATACCTCAAATGCTATTGATACTTATGGTTGAGCAACTCTATTATGGGAGTTGGTGACTAACTTGTACTTACATGTCCTCTCTTCTCTTAAAAATGGAAATACTCTTCTAGATGTAAACTACTCATGTCTTTGCATGAGTATCATTAAGGTTCATTTGCCTCTGAAAATAGGATCTGGACTACTAGATTGCATTCACTTGAAAAATGTTCTTATTTACATTGTGTGCTATTTTGTCCTTGCAAGAACAGTGCTGAAAGAGGCACATCAGCAGCAATGAGAATGTTGTTTCCAAATACAGAAATAGCTCAGGCCTGCACCACAGCCATTTCCATAAAGCAGGCAGAGGGCAATGGGAGGAGGCTGACCAGATTAGCTACTCCAAGACAGGAGGTGTCGGGTTTTGCTGCTGTGGGAGATAAGGAGAAAGTTGTATCCCGTTAGGTGTATGGGAAGTCAGAAGATATCATTTCTTCTGTGGATGGTTGGGAAGTGACACTTCTGCACTCATGAGCTCATAAACAAGGCTCATGGAAGGTCCCTGGCTTGTGATGACCTCTTGCAATAGAAACAGGTTGGATGAGCCTTTCCTGTGCCATGGAAAAGACATTGCCACTGCCTGAAAATAGAATGTCCTCCAGTCAAAGAAGCAGTCAGAGGAGGAGGATTCCTATAATGAGTTCTGTTTGCTGTTTGTGGAGACATTTACTGCTGCCTCTTCAAACAAGCGCTAGTGGGGATTTATTTCCTTCATGCTTGTCTGTTGGGACTAAGGGAATTTGTTAGCAGCCTTGTTTTAATCAGGACTAATGTGCTAACAACATCAATTTTGTAATTACATAACAGTTTTCATCTTATAAGAACCCGCAGCTTATAAAGTCTGAACACAGCTTCCAAAGACAGGAAAGTAATGGCAATTTAGCAGAGCAGAAAATCACTCCCTGTTGCTTAGGACAGGAAGTGACATAGACCGTGCTGGTATTTAGGAAACTGGTTTTTTTTTCCCTTTGAGACGCTTAATGATGACTTCTGAATGGGATTGGGTTTTTACAGCTCTCCTAAAAGAGGCAGAAAGGTCCAAGAGTGTCCAAATCCCCCCCATAAGCCTCTTCTAGGGCTAAGGGAATCAGGAACCAGTACAAAGATTGGGAATAATAGTGATTGGTATCAAAAGCCCTTACCCTGTTGTTAGAGCATCAGGATATTGGGAGAAATCTCTAATAGCTTGTCTTCCTTTTAGTTACCAATAATCCAAGCCCTCCTGTTAGCTTGGGTTGAGGTCATAAATATAGTCCTTTTTAGAGACTTATTTCAGCTGGTGCAGGCTTTTGAACAAACCAGAAATAAAAATGTGATGCTGCATTATGTCAGAGCTGCATGTTTAGTCTGCCGCTCTAGAAATAATCAGGAAAAGTTATACATGATAAGAGACAGATGCTAGTGCCTTAGCAGACATTTAAACTCTTTCTAGTACAATAGTAAAATGGAGAAAACACACAAAGGAACTCGTTTCTTTAGTACTCAAATTTGTGCTCGGTGTGCTCTGAAGGGAGGGTAAGTGAGAAAACATGTTTTCCTTGGCTTTACTTAAAATGATTGCCTCAATGAAACCTGCTAATTCAGGTGATAATTATATGACCCCAATATCTGGGTGCATCCCTAGGAATGCCTTTTTCCATTAGCGACCATGGCTCAGGACTGGGCTGCTCTGGTAACTGAGTACAGATCCTGGAGGCATTTGCAAGTGCCAACTCCAGCACTTGCATCAGGCCAGCAGTTCCTGCCCTGGTACTACACACCAGGACCAAGAAGCCTGGGCATCTCCCACTGCTTGATTTGCTGGTATAGGTGCAGCTATACGCTCCCTCTGGGGTCCCCTCCTTGCATTTTCTTAAGTTTTCTCATATGCCAGGAAGGTAAAGGAAGATGTGTCAACAGGATGCACCTCTGGCCCCTCTCAGCACGGTTCACTTGTCCCCTCCACTCTGAGCATCATTTGTTTGCATTTCTGCCCAGGGTGACACCTGTGCTGACAGGTAGACAGGAGTCCCTGTGCACTCCGGGCCAGCCAGACAGCTGGATCAACCTGTCATCAGCAGGTGACATGCAGGGGGACAGCAGCTCCTGATGGATCCTCTCAGCAAAACCATCAGCACAGAGGCAGGCTGTTATTGCTTAAATTCACTGGAGGCCAGATTCTGACCTCTGTGTTGTACTTGCTCAAAAACATGGAGGTCACCAAGGTTGGTGTTTGGTGTAACTGAAGGGAGAATTTGCTTTCAAGGATACTTTTTAAGTCAAGGTGTTGAAAATTGGCTGTCTCTTTCTGTTTTGTGTCTCCAGTGTGTGTGTACTATTCCAGCTGGCCAAAGCATTGATCCTCCCCTCTAAGTAGTGCCAATAGTTCCAAATATTTTCATGTTGATTAAAATGACAGGTCAGGCTTCTAAATTCCTTATGGATCAGAGACCCTAAAGGTTCCCTCTCAAGAAGGGTGACATGAGATTTCACTTTGGCCATCTCCATATGTTTCTGAAGAATTTTTCTCAACTATTGAGAGAATATTTGGCAGTTTACTGGGTGGAGAGAAGCTTGTGGAAAAGGACACTGGGATCACCAAGACTCTTGGGCTGCCTCTGAAAAAGGCTCAGGGAATTTATATGCCAAAAGGATTCAGAATTTAGCCCGAGGAAGCTCAGGAATCTTGGACCAAGTTGCCAGAGGGATCTCAGGTTTTCAGGTTGTTGAGTCTCTGTCAGCCTGCCTGGGTGGGTTGCCAGAGGCCAACCCAATGGACAAGCTGGAAGGATACTAGGCAGAAACCTAACACAAAGGCGAGGTTGTTTGAAAATCCTGCCTGCTTTCCACTGGGACTTCATTGAAATCAGCAAGTTTCTGGGAAATGTGATGACTTTGGTAATCTGGTATTTTCGGTTTCTTTGGAAAATTAAGCCTATAAAATATTAAAAAATATTTCTAAGTAGGGGTCATAGTGAATATGCATGAAAAGAACTTGAATGCAAATATTTTAACATTGCCCATAAGTCTTCAATTTAACATGAATCACAAATAGAAATTGTCCATGTGAATTTTATCCAGGCTGTCTTGCCTTCTTTTTCCCCCCCCACCTCAAGAATGTGATAAGTTTATTCTTTTTAAATCCCTCTGAGGATGAACTGTGCATTTGGAGCTTTTTGTAGTAACACAGCTTTGCACACTGAAGCGAGCAGCCAGCTTTATGAGTAGCTGGAAGCGGAATGTGAAGAATGATTTTGCCATGTGACAGTGCATCACTGGAGCCCACTTCACGGAGGACACTTCACAAGCTGACTGCCATGCTGGTGAGATCGGATGCCAGCGAGGCCGCATGTCCCAAAGGCTGGAGGAGACTCAGCCCTGCACGGAAATGAGGACACGGCCTCTCATGACAGAGCACTACAAGTGCTGAGGAAGGTCTGTAACCCCTGTTCCACCTCCACCAGGAGATCTGCCCTGTGTCCTGTCTCACACAGATCCTGCCAGCAGTGCACCATGGCCATTCAGCACAACTTGGGTGTTTTATTTTCCTACTTGGCTGGTGCCTTAGGAGTGTTACAGCAGTGCTGGTAGATTGGTAACACTCCTAAGTGTTTCTGTGGTGCGTGTGCAGCCCATACAGCAGGGCTGGTTACAGGAGCTGAACTGTTGGAATCCAAGAAAGGTTCTAAGGAACCTGAAGCAAAAGTTCAGAGAGTGATGTTTTCAGTACAAGAATGTACTGCAGCGAGTCAGCATCCTCTCTGGCCTCTCTAGGGAAAACTGGGACCGTGGGGGTCAGCAGCCTCTCTCTCCAGCTGCCTCCTGCCTCCAGGTGAAGAAGCCCACTGTCCACTAGTCACCGTATATGTTCATGTTTCTCTTCCAAACTGAGTAACTAATCACTTTCCTACCTGCTCCAAGAAATTTAGCTTTAGCCAAAAGAAGAAACTGCTCACTATTTCTACAGATTTGAGCACCACTTGCTTTTGTTAGCAGCTCCTGTGGCACTCTTATAAGATCTGAGACCAATCCTATAGCCGCTAAATTAAATACTATTTTGTAAGGGTCTGGAATGGCATACTCAGAAACAGTTTACAGGCGGTGTATGTAATACAGAAGTGTAGAAATCCCAGGGGCAAAAAACCAGCAAATAGTTGGTGCACATATACTCGAGCAAGATACTATAAGGAGCAGGATGCTTTGTCCAAGGAATTCAGAACAAATAGACTCTAACTCCAACCTCAACCATAAACTCTAAGAAGTTACTTTAAATTGTTCTTGCACTTTTGAAAACCTTACCCAAGATGTCTCTATGTCCAGGAAGTTAATTTATGTGCTGTGAAAGAGTGAGTTGCTTTCAGATAGAAAACAGAGGTTCCATCAGCCTTAAGTATTCAGAGGTATTCACAGAGACTCTTCCATGTCCATGTTACATATTCCATTGTGTCACATTTAAACTTGAGAGATTTATGCATCATAGCTTTAGTTTAATTTAAGACCACTGTGGGAAAAAAATGCAGCAAGAAAAAATATACTGTGTCTGGGAATGCGATCCTTCGTCTCTGTGACAAAGACATTTTTCTTTATAATACCATCTTTATATGACTTCCTCAGGTTCCACAAGTGTAAAGCAGAGATAAGAGTTCCTTAATTTTGATGCTTTAGAATCTATGGATAAAACCCACTACTGCTGCAAATCAGAGCTGCCGAAGTGCGCAGAGAGTGCTCCTTACTTCAATTAATGTTTTGAAGGCTGAAATGTTGTACTTCAAATAGAGAGCTCAGGATCCTTCTTTACAGAATTATTGTTTTCATGCTCATGCTTAAAGGTAGTAGGGGCTGGATCACCCACTGGCATTCCCCACCACCACCCACATCCATACAAGAAATAAAGTCAGTTCCTCTGGATTTAAACTAAATCCTTCTGGTTTAGCAATGCACATTTCTACTTAGGCAATAAACATCTGTCATCTGCCATTCATTAATATTAATTATAAATGGTCACTAGCTCATGGGATCCAAGTCCACCAGCTGAGATTTTTCCAACTTTGACCTTGTTAGGCTTTGTATAAAAAGTGTTCAGAAGGGTTCTTCGAAGCTCGAAGCCAGCAATAAGTGCAATTTGCAGAGTACAGCGTTTAGATTATGCACTTACAACAAGGGCAGTCAGAAGGGGTGATGGGGAGTGGGGGAGGGAGGGGAGGAGGGAATGCAGGGCCTGAAATGGAGCTCCTTTAAATGTTTAAGAGTTTCAGACCTTTCTGCAGGCTAATGACAGGGAGAGGCATTGTCCATAATGAAACCAGCCCATCCATTAAACATTACTGTAAATGAAAGGTTGCGTGAATTAAAGGTTGTTCATCTCATGTTTCAGGAATGTAGCTGTGTTTCATGTCTGAAGCCTGTTTTCCTTTTAAACGGAGTTCTTCAGATGACAAATGAGAGAGAATTTCAGAAAGCAAATGGGCAGAAGTAAATACATGCTCAAGAACAAAGCAGAGACATAACTGTAGCTGTAAATCTTTGCACTGGGGCTACTGTTTGCTGTAGATATTGGGGAGGATTAGATTAGAATTGGGAAATTTCATTACTGGGTCATTTTGCTTGTAAAACAAAATAACAATAGAAAATCCCAACAGTTAATTGTCAAATTCTGACCTTAATGTCAGCTGTATATGTTTAACTCATGGAACGCCAGTTAATTCTTTTGCTACCATTTTGAATTTCAAGGAATTAAAAATAGAAAATTTAGAAAATGCTTTTTCTGAATCTTGCATGACCACCACACTTTTAAATTATGAATGTTGGGGTTTTTCTTCCAATTAACTTTTTGTCACTGCAAAATTACTTCAACTAAAATTACTGAAAAATAATATTTGTTTGTTTCTGTCCTTATTTTATTTTTTTTCAGGCCTAATCATATAGCAATATGCCCCTCATGGATAATATCTTCATCTGCTCTTAAAATAGACACATTTTCCTTGGCAGAGTTGCTACCTTATATCTGTGGTAAATTAGCAAGAAAATCCAGCCCTGTACTCTTCCTGTACCAATTATTCAGAGCTGGTGAATGCTAGGAGAAACATGAACAGATATTTCTGCAACGCAAATTACTAAACTGGACAAAATGAAAGAGAAGTTGATTTCAGTTCTTTGACTCAGGCCCAAATAAAAGTCTGAGCTTGGTAAACGACAGCAGGAGGCCTTATGTCAGTGGACAGAGATACTTGGATTTGTGCTCTGTAAATGGGCAGTATGCTGTCTCTTTGTGGGAGTTTGGCAGGAGGCAACAGGCAAGAAAAAGTTTTGTGGGAATTTTGTAGCCATTTTGTAAATGCTAATCAAAGCATTATCTAGTCCCTTACTAGTCTATGAAACTGAACTACTATTGGCTGTCTCTGATGATTGTTTGTCTAACCTCCTTAAAAATCTTCCGTGGAGGTTCCCACAACCTCTCTCCCAATCTTTACGATCTCTGAGAATAACGTTGGATGTTATCATCTCATTGGGAATGTTCTAAAGCTCCCTTGGACCTTTGTAACACAAGGTTATGGCAGCAAGTGCTTAACTTCCTAACCTAAGTTCATACCCTTTTCAAAGTTATGAAGGTGAAAGAGAGCTGGGAGGTGGCAGCCGAAGCAGACCAAAGGCTACATCAGGTGTCAGAGCTGGCAGGGAGAGTGAGCTCAGAAGAGACAATGAGACTGGAGATGCAGAGACCTGGGTGGGGAAAAACAAACAGAGCTGCCTGGGTGGGAAGAACAGGCAAATATCCAGAGAGATGAGGAGAAGCCAAAAAAGTGTTCCTTTGTTTTTGCTTTGTTACAAAGGAATGCTGAAAATCCCTGCTTTATGGTTAGATCCACAGTACCCTGAAGTCAATGGGATTTCAGTGGGTCTTGGATCAGGCCCTTTAAAATAAGGGCAGCTGTAACACAATAATGAATGAGTGCCATGCTGCCCATGGCTGCAGTGTTTTTAACAGCATTGCTATACATGGAAGTGTTCCACAGCCCAGGATTTAGCTGATTAAACAGTGCTGGATGTGTCGCCATTAGACTTGAAACGTCCACAGCCTGATTTACTCTGTAGCTCACATACCCCAAATGTTTTGCATTCTTGGACTGAATTTGATAGATGCACTATCAAACTTCCCTCTTGAATTTGTTCCTCTTTCCAGGACACTCAGGTCAAAATAGTGAGGAGTTCAGTTTTCCAGGTGGTGAGAGACAGGTGGGCCCTGTTCCCAGCAGCCACCTGCCTTCACATTTACTTTGTAGTATTATTGTCCAAAGGTGAGAAAACAGCTTGCTGTGGGATCTGCTGAAGCGTCAACAGAAAGAAGTTGTCAAGGTATCCCACTGTGGCACACATCCTGGAAGAGCCTCATTTCCTCTTCCAGCAGTGACAAACATGTCCCTTCCTCAGAAAGAGCTCCTTACATCACTGAGAGTATGGGGAAGGACTTTAGAAGCATTAACTATGAGCTGTGATAGAAGACCAGAGTGGGAAGAAAGATGGGTATGTGAGGATGTTCTGGCAGAGGAAGGAAGGGATGAGGCGTAAGAGAGAACGACACGCTGCTCTTCTGCACGTGGTCACTGCCCTGAGGCACTGAGAGCTGAGAGTAGCCACAGTTTCCCGTGTGCCTCTCCCTGAAACAGTGGGAAGTCACTGAAGGTGAAGGTGCCATAAGTAAGTTGTACCAGAGTTGTTCCCAGCTGTGCCAGGGAGGAAGATCAGGGACTCGGCAGACCCCTGCATGTCTGCACAACATAACTGGGAGTTTGTTCAAGGACTCTGTTTGTCCTGCCCTCTTCCCCAGTCAAATCTGCTGTGGAGGGAATAGCCCCAGCTGGTTTAGTGGCAAGCCGGAGGGTGGACCTGGATCTTGTGGGCAAGGAGCAGACCTCTGTCTGCTTTTCTTTCACAGAATAGACACAAATGCAGATTTCACCTTTGAAAACTGGAGCTTTCAATCCCAAACATTTTTGTTCAAGAGGCAAGAGTTTAGGCAGGTGGTGAAAATTTAGTGCTGAGTGGATACTTTAGTACCTGATGGATACTTTGGAAGGGGGAGGAAGAAGGGTTCTTGAGAGGCTTGTATTCCCTTCGGCTTTTCCTACAAAGCTCAGGCATCAAAATATAGTCAGCTAGCCAGTTCTGTAGCACACAGAGGCACCAAAAGGGAAGATCAGAAGAGAAAAAGAGGTGATTTCTATCCCTTATTTGGTTTAGTGATCTGAGGAGGACAGCTCTCACATTGTTCACATTTTAATAAAAGAATGCAATCAGTTTTTTTCTGATTCACTTCCCTTACAAGAACAATTGACCACATACTTCTGTCTCAGCTCTGACACGACTCCTGTTAATATGAGGTTGATGCTTTTTATCATCGGTGTGCCCAGCACATTTTTTAATAGCATGCTCCAGAGGACCTCAGGGCATCTGAGTTACCTCCCCACTGCTCCCAGGCTCCCCAGGACAGTGAGGAGGCAGAAGGTGGCAAGACAAGAGCTAGCAGCAGGAAAGGAGAACATCTTCCAAGGAGCATAGAGACAGTGTCAGCCCAGCACCCTGCAGGGCTTAAACTAACTTTGATATTTGAGGGCATAATCATTTTTGCCTGACTGTTCATCAAGATGCATATTATTCAGAGAGCACAACCTTGGCATGGTGCACATGAGCATTCGTGTGGAGTACCATACGTGCAGAGGCACACAGCATGGATGTACTCCCTGCTTGTGTGTTCATACGTGTCTGTCAGAACTGGGAGGTTTGATGAGAATTTAGTGTTCACAGTAGCACAAACAAAATTGACATACGTGTAGTGAAACGAAACATTACTAGTAATTAGTTAAGATTTTAATGTCTCCGTTTGCAGGTAGTAACTTAGTAAAACTTCCAAAATTGCCTATGATTAAATATTGGAGATGCTACAAGGTTAAAAATAGCTTTTTCAGCCTTTCAGCGCTTGATTTCTAGAGTCAGTACATCCTCTACTGTTAGCTATTTTGGATTCACAAATCATTTTGACCAATTTTGGCTTTATTTTTCCCTCTGAAGCCTGTTCACCCAGATCTCTTCTCTAGGTTGTGCCCATGTCTGCCGGCCAGTGGCAGTGGCCGCCGGGTGCTGGCTGTGCTCTGCCTCGCTCGGGGTATCCCCAGGATGCCATTTCCCTTCGTGTTGCAACTAGTGGATTCCCGGTCTCAGCAGCCCTACTATTGGAGGCTGGAAATGTGTTAAAGTTAAAGAGTCAAAACCCTCGCAAGGAAAGGAAATGAGAAGCACTTTTGGCAGCAACAAATGGAAAATAAACAACCAAACTCTTCACAAGACAGATTCCTCAATTATAGTAACTCAGGCTCACAAAGGCCAGAGTTAGTACCCACTGGCGTATGCAGTATGTAAACACGGGGATGCAGTAATTAGCTGCGTGTTCATTTTGAGGTTTCAGAAGTCCTGTGACCTGCCGTGGAGTAAGGTCATTAACCATAACCACACTAGTGACCTTCACACAGGACACCCCATCTCTCACAGTTACACGAGCGAACTGTGTACTGGGATGTCTCCCCAGCTCACATGCTCCAGCCCTCTTGCTTTAAATGCCACTGAGCTATATATGAGGGAGAGGATGTGACTTTTGGAATTGGCTGTGATAGGAATATCTTAATTTCCCACATTGCAATGCTTAGGACTTAAATGTGATTAAGTAAAAGTAGTCAATACCAGAAATATCTAGAATTGTCATCCTTCTTTTTTTTTAATTAGAAAAAAAAATTCTTTAAAAATAGTACACTGAGGAGTTACTGAAGTGGTGTGGGCCTCCATTGCCTTGGAAGGACACTTTTATCTTTGGAGTGTGGAGTGTATAGGGACAGACTATTCATTTGAATAAGCAGATATACAGCCATTACCAAAAGTTCATCAACACAACAAAATGCTGCTCTAATCCTGATTTTGCCAAGACTAGGTAAAACTAGTATTGGGCATGACTATTTTTCAACTCCAGCGTTTCTTTTACTGTGGCTGACCTGTGGATCCCCTGAAACACACTTGTTCTACTTACAGAGTCCCTCCTCACACCATAGCCAGCTGAAGACTTTTTCAGACATGATCTGATTAATATGCTTAGAAGCATTACGTGGACATATAGCAAGAAGAGATGGAGGAACTAGCACAAAGAGACAACTGAAATGAGCTGCGTCTCAGTTCTCTAAGCTATTCAATGAAACCTGCAGTTTTATATTCACATGTATGCCGTACAGTATAGAACCTATTATTTTACTTTGTTTATCTAAAATTTATACACTTCCTCATTAAAACTGCTTAGCAACAAATCCTGTTCCCTTGGTTCCCTTCTGTTCACCAGTCTGCAACTAGGATTTAGCTCCTCACCTCAAAGGCATTGCTACCTCTCTTATTCCTGCTGTAAACTTAAAAAAAATCATAGCTTAGTGTCTCTCTTCTCCTTACAGCTCAAACCATTAACTGACAAGATCTCAACCTCCAGGAGGTTGTAGTCTTTTGAATTTTGACTAAAATTATCCCTCATCCTCTCATAACATAACAAAGTATCCCGCTTTCAGACTGTACAAGGTGACCACTCCTACACTCCACAGTGAAAAAGAAACGTGCTATTCCACATTCACCCCCACCATGTCTTCATGTCTAATGCTTGAATTTTCGCCTGTCAGGAACAGGAACTTTCTTTGGTCTGTATTTGCACAGAATGGGACACAGTTAACATTGCTTCTGTCCTCTGAACATCTGAACACCACTAGCGTGCAAAAATTCAATATAAGAATGAGAAACAATTGAAATGTATTTATTTGCTTACAACAATACAGTTGTGTAACCAATATAATCTATTGACTTGCTTAATACCTAGATTTCAAAGGTGTTTTCCTTGTTCATAACTAATACTAGTTTTGGTGAGTGCTTTAGTTCTCTTCAAACTGATCAAAATGTGTCTTCTGAAAGTACTTGAAATTGTCTGATCTCTGGAGGGGGTTTAGTTGGGACTTAACAGAAAGTCATATGGTGAATATTCTCTTCTTGGCAGAATTACTCATGAAAACATGCAATTCTTTCCCCACAGATACTTTTGTATGCAGCATACTGGAATTTCAGAATATTTGTCTTTCATCCAGTAAAAGTCAATCTCACACATTTGCAGACAGCAGCCCAAAGGGACTTGTGTTAGGCCAGAGCACATTTATGAAGGCAAAGAAATAAAATTGATGGATAATTTGCAGTGTTTGAAGAGCTCTGAAAGTTACGCTTTTCCAGTACATCTATTTGCCATTTGCCATTAATGGACATGGCTACAGGAAACAAGAGACTCAACTTTTTTATGTCAGTGAAGGGCAGGAGTCAAGAATGTGTTAAGTGCGGGAAGGTAAAAGTTACAGTGCACTGCACTGGGAGAGCAAAACAAAAAGTGTGAGGGAAAGAAAGGAAGAAGAAAAAATGAACTTAATATCGTATAGTCATATAGACTAAAGAGAACACACCACCATGGGATTAAAAGAGGAGAATGATGAAAAATTACAGTGAGGTTTGGATGGAACTGAACTACGAAAGAAGCCTGTATGTGAAACACATGGGAATTACCACGTCAGATCACGCTGGGATCAACTAATTTAGTGCTAAAATAAGTAAAAAGAACCTTTTAGGCTAATTGGGCTGTTTGTATCCTCATTTTTCCTATTTGTTTGCATCCATTCTGGAAATATTAGGATCTTCTCACAGTGAAACATCATTGTGTAGCCAGTGAGGGAAAAAAATGGTTGCAAGACATCTCATCAGCTTCAATGACATACCAGCAGATGGAAACAAACAAAGAAAAAAAGCCCTCTTCATCTGCTTTATCTTGTTTTGCGCAGTTGTTCCAGAGACATGAACTTGCTGCTGTGTGATAGTGGTGCCTTCACTGAGTAACATCCTGTCGCTGACCTCAACGTCTCGAGCAGAGTCATTCAGGCCTCTGTGACGAGCACACCCCGTCATCATGTGGTCTTTGCCCTACATCCCTCAGCCACAGACATCTATCCAACATGGAAGTGGCCAGGAGTGACCGAGCTGACCCTCTCTTCATGGCCATGGAGAAAAGATTAGCAGCACTGCTGGTCACTCCCGGGTCTGCTGCTACACTTCAAAAGCCAATGTCACGGAAACTCAACGCTAAAGCAATGCCACTGGGAGTTGTTCAGTACAAAAGACCCTTTCCAATATTTCTCAACAGCAAATACAAACTTAGTGACTTTCCCTTTCCTTTCAAGTGTTTCTGTTGTCACCTCCTTCTGCACCCACTGACAGGGCACAGCTAGCCTTAAGAACAGAGCCTGGCTTGCTTTCTTGGGCAATTATTCTATTGTTCAAAGGAGAATAGAAGTTTCTCTTTGTGTAATAAGGGACAGTAGCAGTAGGGAAGATATGTTGCCTGGAGATTTGGTTGCAAAACTTTATTTCCCCATTCCAGTAGGAGCAGAATGAAAATGTACAGCTTAATTCTCACCTTCCTAGCTTGTCACCATAATTCATCCCTTGAGGGTCTTTTAATCTGATATTTTATATGTGATATTGCTCAGTTTTATTAAGAATTACCTTTCTTAAAAAAAAAAAAGTTCATTTCCCTGAAGAGATGAATGTGAATGGGAAATATTTTTGTGAATACTGAGAAGGTGAATGTCAGAACAAAAAAGAAATGGCTCTCAGACACCGGCACACAAATCCCAAGGACACAGAGAGAAGGTGGAACATGGATTCCACTTTTGAAGGAACTGTCTACTGAGCATAAAACAGGCTAGAATATAGATTGCGACTTGCTCAAAAGAAAGAAAAACCCAACCTTTATGCATATTGCAGAAAAGAAGGAAAGAAAAAGATTCATGATTGTGAACAAATTCTTGTGGTGCACAGTATTTTTCAAGTATGGTTTGGCTCAAATCCCATAAAATAAGAATGGATAGCAAAATACGTGAGTAGTTTCTTCTAAAGTTCTTATTACACAGGAACAGCAGGCATTTCTCAAAGAGAAATGTCTTGTCCAATCTGAAGTGTTTGCCAAATTGCTATAAGCAAATACACAATATCATCGCCTCAGAAAGACCCAGTTTCATCGTCTAGAATTACAGTTCAGTCCTGTATTTTCATCTCTGTCAAGATTAGGCTTTGGTAGGGAAAAACAATGGCCTCTTCCCCCAGTTACAGTGGGCTAATGAGAGGCTGTTTCAAGTTGTGCCACTATATAGGAACAGAAGCAACCATGGACATTTAGAACATAGGAATCTGTAGGATTTCTAAAGGAAATCTGTAAATAGGTTGTCTTGGCTGCTACCTTGATGCAGGTACACCTTTCTACCTCTTCAGGACACTGCCTGACACAAGGAGGAGGAGGTGACATCTACACCCCATAGGTTTCCTGTTCTTGGGTGAGGGGGGAGTCACCTGTAGCTGTCTGGTCCATAAGATCCTCCTTCTAATGACAGAATCACGGAATTAGAGAATATGCTGAGTTGGAAGGGACCCTGAAGGATCATCAAGTCCAACACCTGGCCTTGAGAAGAACACTCCAAGAGTCACACCATCTGCCTGAGAGCACTGTCCAAGCGCTCCGTCAGGCTGGTGCTGTGACCGCATCCCTGGGGAGCCTGTTCAGTTCCCAACCACCCTCTGGGTGAAGAACCTTTTCCTGATATCCAACCTAAACCTCCCATGACACAACTTCAGACCGTTCCCTTGTCACTGGTCACCACAGGCAAGAGATCAGTGCCTGCCCCTCTTCTTCCCCTCACGAGGAAGCTGTAGACAGCAATGAGGTCTCCCCTCAATCTCCTCTTCTATGGGCTGAACTGGCCAAGTGACCTCAGCTGCTCCTCTTAAGGCTTCCCCTCAAGGCCCTTCACCATCTTTGCGGCCCTCCTTTGGACTCTCTCTAGTAACATTCTTGCCCTTCTCATGAGGTAGCTCCCCAGGGAATTAGCCAGCCTTCAAAATGGTTACAAGATCCAAACCCCCTGAGCATTCCGTAGGTAATCTGCAGCAACCCTGGCCATCATTTAACAGTGGAACAGTGAGTTATTACTTGGTACCAGCAGCTACCGCTGCCTCACCGTTGTTCACATGGAGGGGCAGCTGCTCCTGCTCGTCCACTCACCCTCAAAAGGGGTGGGAGGAAAGAGAGAAATATATGAGATGAGGAAATGGGAGGGACAGAGAATGGAGAAAAGGAAATATTCCATAGTTCTTCCTGTGTCAACCAGAGTAACTTCACTGAGGACAGATCAAGTAACTTCCCCTTTGCAAGGAGGGGAGAGCAATCAGACAACAGTATCTACTGGGTGGAATTTGTCTAAATCATTATTTCATAGACTTCTTAAGCATCTCCCAGTCTTAACACGTGTGATGCCATTCACTTGCTGCCATGCTGGGAAGTCCAACAAGCTGCCTTTCATGGAGGGACAGTTCTGCTGGCAGTCTTGCTTCTTGGGTGAAACCAAGCGGAGTTTCCCTTGTGTGCCATGCAGCGCTGTGATCTTTCTCCCATGCTGGGACTCCACGAGCCAGATGCAGATGGCAGGATCAGGCTGTGTTATTCAGCCAGAATTAGTGGAAAGAGTTCAGGCTGGGAGAGAAGCCACAGGACTGCATTTGCAAGAGTTAAACTCTTACTTGTAGGGAAGCATGAAATAGGAATTGGTTTGGAGGAATCCCACTGCTGAAGCATGAAACTTGGCTGCCTGATACGCAACAAAAAACACCCACCATGACATGTTTTATGATGGATCTTTTTGTTCTGAGCACTAAAAGCAACTTTTCATCTTGGCAACTCTTTCAGCAGACATAATTGAGAGACAAAGTGCCTTCCCATCCAGCCCACCCTGTCCTCCCTAGATCACACAAAGCACATTTTTTAAGCAGTGTTAGGATTTTATTTACTGCAGGCAAAGGCACAGTTCTCTCCAGCCCAAAAACCACCACATCAATGGCAGCTTTGGTGAAGCCTGAAATTGAGGCCTAAGAATTCAGGTGTGAATTATTAAACAAACACAAGACCAAACTCATATTATGATGATGATAACTTGGTACCTTTTCCTTCCTTCTGACATCTCTTTCTTTGTACAATACATTTTCTGCTCTCGCTTGTAGCTGGGCAAGGATTGCCCCTTGCTGATGGGTGCTGTACGATCTCTCTGACCCTTACTTCATTTCCTCTTTTGAAACCACATGTTTTTCCTTTCTTCATGCAAGGGCTCCATGGACTCCACTCACTAGTTTCACAGTGCACTGCAATAAACATAGAACAAACTGAGCCTGACCAATATATTTTTGTATACACAATATATATGGTACATTATCTTCATTCTGCATCAGCCAAAAGGTGGCCAAAACTAATGGAATTAATCAGCAGTGAATTGCAGCAATGACTTGACAGAAATTGGACTGTTAAGGACAGCACAAAATAATTTCAAATAATTATGTCAATTACTATTTTCTGCTGGCTGTTTTGTAATTCCATTCCTGAAACACGGTAACAACAACACAACTGGTCTCAATGAAATCAGTTACTGGCATTTGTTCTGAGTTTGCTTTGGTTTGACGGAGGTGTAAATCCCTTTATCCTCAGTGGAATAAACTTTGGTCATGCCTGTGAGAAAGATGAGTGAAGTCTCAAAGGTGTTGAATTTTGAAATAAATTGTTATGAAGGACCAACTGATATCAAAAGATGTTACATTAGAAATCAAGTGTCTTTGGTCATCTAAAGAGCCATCATCTATAGCATACACAAGCTGGAAACAGGCAAAGCAGAGGAGAATTTGGGTCAGTGTGAGGTTTCAGGCTTTTCAGAACAGTGCAGATTACCCTTTCTAAACCAGAGTGATGCGAATGTGCATCCTGTACTGTTTGGAAATCAGAAGGTGTGTCATTTCACTTTGTCCAAACAGTGTAAACAGAAAATGGGAGTAACCTTGGAAGCCTAACAATATGCTTCTAATAACTATCCTTCTCTTGTGCCATCCCACTATCTTTCTCTTGAAAAAAGATAGTAAATATATATATTTACTTTAAATCCAACTGCATGCTTAAGATTGTAAGTCACCACTGAAGAAGGAAAGACTTCCAGCCCCTCTATAAGGAGGAATTAGTAAGTCAATATTTTTTCAGATCCAGAATTTACTTCTGAATTTTCTGAAACCTAGAAATATAACAGACTTCAGGCAATCTCTGAGCATTCCTCCAGTGGATTGTCATGTGGGTAATTTTTTTCATGTTACACTGGAGCTCTTCCGTGAAAATAATTGGCTTTCACATGGGCGAAAAGTTCTGTTTTTACTCCATAGCTTTAAATGGCTTTTCCTAGTTGAGACTGACTCATTGTTAAAGCAGCTGGGTCTACAGCAGTTGGAAACAGCCATCAAGAAACAAAAATGATCCCTTGAATTTCTTTCAAAGATGAAAGTCTTTGCTTGAATATAAAACTGTAAAAGCCTACACTACCACCTGAACTAATATATATTTGAGAAGGAAGGCACCAAACTACTGCACATTATTTTTATTCTTGCATTACTTCGCTTCCAAAACACTCGATGCCAGAGAGAGCTGTGTGCATGATACTGTCGGGGAGGAGATTTCCATCGTGGCCAGACTGTGCCTAAGTGCTCCCTGGTTGCTGGTGGCTGAAGAGGTCACTGCTGGCACTGCAGCTCACAGCCCTCAGCCACCACAATGCACAGCCAACATACTCAAATAAGCTGAACCCTGCCACAGCTTCGGCGTGCCCATGGTGGGGGATGCTAACACAGGCAAACGTATCACTTGTTCTTCCTTAATTTGGAGGGGTGGCAGAGGGATGGAGCAGGCAGTTAGGTGTGGTGACCTTGTGTGAAATAGTTGGAGCTTTTGAGTCAGAGGCTGAAGATACAAAAGCAGGTCTCTTCTCCACAGCCAGTGAGTCACAATGACATCAATCTCACTCCTTCAGTGCCAGTGACACCCTATTTGGTGTTTTATTTTAATCCTCACTTTTCTGAAGTCAGATGATTATGGACATATACCATTTTGGAGATTGGGGTTTTCTGGGGGGGTGTTTCCTCAATAGTTTCTAGCCTTCACCTTTGAAAAGGTAAGCTTCAAAATGTTATTGTATGCATGCTTTGAAGGCTCAAAGCAAAGCCATTAATATTTTAATCTTTCTTAAGCTACATGTGGGGTCTGACTCAGGGTTTTTGAAACTTTGATGTTAGTAGTGCTGCGTAACATTGTAACAGAGCAAGAGATGTATGTCATTCTACCTCAGGGCAGACCAAACAGGCCATGATTCCTGTGGCAGAACTGCCCTTAGCATCAAGGCTGTGTTTGTGGGACACAACCAAGTTTGTGCCTCTAGTGAAGTGGCAGGCTTGGGAAATACCTTGGGTTTTTTGTGCTGGGGAATACATCTTGTTAAGAAGAACATTTTCATTTTAACTTGCACTTCTCTGGTGCTGTAACTGATTATGCCTTCCTTAGATTCCGCATCCCCTCTGAGAAAACGGGGCAGGACATGGGGACCAGACTTACCGATGCTAGTGCACTCCATCGTGTGGTTGTTGGCTTCCAGCCCATCAGGGCACTTTTCAAGGCACTTTCCACTGTATAAGTAAAACCCACTTTTACACTTTGTGCAGAAGTTTCTGGTGAAGCAGGTATCACAGTCAGCTTTACATTCTGAAATGCAAACAGTAAAGAACAGTGTTGTTGCTCTTTGCCATGAACTGCCGTGGGCTCTCTCACATATACCAGAATCACACAATTCTAGCAATGTCAGACAATCCTCAAAGGAAGCAAATTATATTAGGTCTTCTTCCTGGCCTGTACACATGGTGAGGCCAGCCACAAGTGACCCTGGCATGGCTGAGAATTTAGAAAGGATGGCCTGATGCTGAACAGCCTCACACTGCTAATCTTCTTGGAGACCTGTGCAAATGGCAGACAGAGCACAGCATATGAGAATAACGCTGTGCTGCTTCTGCCCTACGCTGACACTGCATAGGTACTAATTAACCCTGTGGGGCACAAGTGCTGGGTCGGCTCCACACTACCTATCTCCATTCATCCAGGAGAAATAAAAATAGGCCAGAATTTAGAATCTGCTTAGGAGTGGTTTGGATCAACATATCTTTTCTTTTTCTCTAAATGGTTCCCTGATGTTCAATCAGATGTTCTGTAGTATTTCATGTATTATCTATATGACTGCCCAAATTGGCATTGCTGATATATTTCCTAGTTCTCAGAAATTTTTAAGAGAAATGCATAAAACCTTATGTATGGCACGGCTCATGTCTGATATACAGGGCCACACACTGCTAAAAAGTGAGGAAATACTCTACAGTATCAAGTTACTCTGTAAGACTTTACTCTGGGGTCCATTCATTAAATAACTTTTATTACCAGGTAAAAACTGGGAGAGTTTCTTGGCCGTCGCTCTTATGTTTTTATATCACCTGTGGGATTAAAAACAGTGAATTCAACAACAAAAAGAGGAGTGGGAGGACATTGTGATCTTTCCCAGTTCATCTATGGTTCAAAAATCCATAGTGGGGTCAAAATGCTGCCTGAGCAGTAAAGAATAGAGTTGGCTTCTCTGTCCCCCAGCCCGGAGACAACACAAATAGGTAAACTCCCCCAAATCAGGCTGAAACCTGGCCAACTGAAGCCTGGCCAGCTTCTACAGGCATTCAGAGGACAACAGTGAGTGTGAGACAAGCCATAAAGAGACCAGGGCAAACCACATCTCCAAAGAATGCCACCTGCCATCTTCTCTCCTTGTCACAGGGGTCAGGCGGGTAAGGGCAGAGGATTAAACAGCTCCAGCCACCAAGATTCAGCATTCCTTGGTCCCCGCTCTCTCTTCAGAGCTGCCAGCATTCTCTTGCTGCAGGAGGGCAGTGGCTGGTGCCCACCGGCGCTTCCTCTTCACACGGGGATGTAGAGGAGGAGGCCATCACCCGGGTTCTAGGCAGGTCATTCATGCAGAGCCAGGATCCCTGAGCTTTAGGCCATTTTGTGGTCTTTAACTTCTTGCTCAGGTTAATATTTACTGCACTACTACAAAGAACTGAACAAATAAGGACACGGCCTGTCTGTCTCCTTCTCCGTTGACTTGACTCCTAAGGAGACAGCATTCAAGAGAGAACAAAAAAATCCATGCGCTTCCCCTTTCCCCAGCACTTACTTGCACACTTATTAATGTCGGGATACCGTGTCCCATAGTATCCGCTTGGACACGAGGAAAGACATACTCCAATCTGTTTCATGCCAATCCTCTCCAGAACAAAAAAGAGCCTGGGCTTACATGACAGGCATCCGTTGTAGTCAGAGCATGTAGCACACCCTCCTTGGCAACCCTGGCTCACGTTAGGATGCACTGAGAAGAAAAGAATTAAAAAAACAAACTGTGAGAGAACAATACATTAACAAGACCATGAAATAATGGTTCCTCTGCACTGGGAAGGGTGGACCATCCATCTCTCTGTCAGCTCTTAAAGATTGCTTCATTTTTTCTTGTGTCTCTTATGACCTGACTTGTCACTTCAGGAATTATTTCATCTGCATAAAAATGAGAAGCCCAGCTGACATCTTCACATCTTGCAGAAATAGCCAGCAGCAAATGATCTTTGAAATAGATTGTACGGAACAGCAGCATTCTAGAGAACAGTTATTTTTCTTTTCCTCATTTTCAGGGGCTTTTCTGCCTTGTGTGCGCTTGGCTCAGCAGATAAATTCATGTTCACTTATCCTTGCTTTTCCTAGTTGGATGATTAAAAATAGATCTAGTGTATAATTTCCTTCATTGACTAAATGCCATTTGATTTGAGTTCTGCTGTGCAGGAGTATGCCCTTGTAAGATCTGATGATAATTTGCCTTAAAAAGAAGACACAGGAGAGCCATCCTTCTCACCCTCCTTCTTTCCCTGGAATTTTCTCTCTGGCATGTTTTTAATCTCTAACAATTACAACCTGATGTTTAGACTTAACTGTGGCATTTACCCTGCTCCAGTCTCAGCATGTAGCATAGGTAGGATTATATTTGCCTTTCAATTGAATTGTTCTAATTCTTCAGACAAGGAAAGGGAAATTTATTATACTCACTGCCTAACTTCTTTAGGGGCTTGGGGATAGCAGGAAAGAGGATGCTGTTACAGACTATCTTTTCAGTAGCAGACATTAATCTGCTGTGTGATATACTGAAATGTATTACTTCTCAGTGGTAGAGAATAAAGTTTTGCATCCTCCTGTACTTTAGAAGTTGTTACCTACTTTTAATTCTTTCTTGCTTGCTTTCTTAAATAAATTTGAACTAAAAAAATAATGAAGCATCAAGTAGCTCCAGATCCTGTGTCCCATCTTTTTTTGGCCTTGTCTTGCATGAAAAAAACTGGCATTTTTATAAGTGCAAGCTTTCATCTCTCACTCTGAGGCATCTGGCTATATTTCATATATAGGAGAAATATAGTCCTCATTTACATTTGTAACTTGTATTTGTAAGTACTATTGGCTTCCTGTTCTGCCTTCTCCTCAGGCCAGTGATAATTTTATAAATATACACATGCCATGATGATGTGATTGCCTATTTTAGTGCTTTGATTTTATTTTGATCTGCAGACACTGCTAAATAGCTTGCACACACAATGAACTTGCTTTTCTCACCTCCTTTCTGTGGACCCCTTGGAGGCAGACCAGGAGTCCATGTGAATCCATGGCTTAGATATGGAGAGCCACCACTGCCTGCTGCCCTGGGAGGGTTGCCTGGCTGGGAGGTTCAGGAACAGCTCTGTACTTTGTTCACTTTTATACACTCAGCAGAAAAGACATGTCCCATGAATGGGAAAAGCAATTCTCTGTGCTCTGAGGTTTCACTGACAAGTCCCGTGATCTGAAGAACCTCAAAGGGAATTTAAGTTCAATCTTCCTCTTTCATTAGTAAAATGAGGAATGAGGGTTATTTCTCTCAGTAGGGCTGGACACATATGAGATATACAAACTTTGGCCCTGCTGTGCACAAACAATTTCAGTAAGAATACAAGAACTCAATTCTCTCTGCACACTGAGGCACTCACTTCCTAGCACAACCTAGAGGAAAGTGTGCTTACAATGAGGACACGACACCACTATGAGAATAAATGACAGTCAGCATAGTGAGAAGTTGCAACCCCAATTCAGTTATCATACTTGCTTTCACTAGACTCTCCAAATACTGAGTACTTAATAAATATAACATATTTTTTCCTGAAAATATTCCAAAGGTACAGAGCTTATTGCTTTTGAAATTAGGAGTCTGGAATTTTTTTCTTTTTAAAGTTAAGTAAGTGAAAATGTCCTTGTCTCTCTCTCTTCTGTCTTGTGGCTCTTGTACGAAACTACTTTCAAAGGCAGACACAGTAATGTGATCTAAGAAGCTGACATTATTTAAAAACTATCTGTGACTTTCCTTCATTAAGTCTGACAGTTGGATGAAAAAGCAGCTGAAGTACAAAATATTTGTCATCAAAGCTGCTATATAAAATATGGATGATCACTCTTGACGGGAAACATATTATGTGTGAGCACCTGTGACACATCATTATGAATAGATTCTCTTGACAGAGAAAACATTATGTGCAACTGCTCTGAGGTCAAGCTGTGTGTGTGAGCTGAGACAGGCAATACTTTACTATTGAAATATGATAATTCTTTATAGCTAAGATCCATTACATGGCCAATTTCCATCTCCCCTTTAACTCCAGAAGTACTAAGTATAAAATATAATGTAGTCCTAGCCATTTTCACAGTTTCTGTCTCTTTTCATGCATTTCAGATGTATCTCATACAAATAACACAGAAAAAAGCAACGCCTGTAGTTCCAAATGGAGAATGTTATTGCTAGTGTTATGGAGCAAGGAATAGGATAAAATATGCAAGACAAGCTCCACTGATTTCATATCATGTTATAACTAAATGTGTGAGGCAAAATAAGCTCCAGTTCTTGGAAATTCTTAAAGAAAAATTATCACTGAAAAGTCACAATTAACATTTTAAATGAACCACAGGTTTTTTCTCTTAAAAACTTTTGAAGAGATGCTTTTATTTGGATTGCCTCCTACTGTGTCTGGCATTTCTTTGAGTCTTGTATCTGTGTAATAAAATAGTTTCTCATTGCACTTGCAATAAGATTAAAACCCTTACTCTGGCTCAGGCAAGAATCAAAGCAGGGAGGGACAAGCCACATGCTCCAGAAATTGGCATTCTTTGAAAGCAGTGGGCTTTGTCATTGAACCTGAGAGAAAACAAATTGTGGAGCAAAAGTATTTGTGCCTAGAGAATGAGATAACATGTTTGAAATTAGGCATCTCCAAGCTCCAGCTGAAGATCTCATTCTTGTTACCTCTCAGCCTCCTCCCTCTCTGGTGAAGATCCAGATGCTTGCCAGACCCTTGTGATGTAGGGGCTGGTCCCTCCCCTGCTGCAAAGGCTGAGTGGGATTGAAGGGATTCAAGAAGGAAACACAGCAAACTCTGGCTGTAAAACATATTTCTGCCACAGGGAGGGAACTTATTACTTCTGGGTACAGAACTGGCCCTTACTATTCCTCTCTCATTGCAGCAAAGTGTTAGTACCTGCACATCCCAAGTGCTTCAGCAACTGCCCACCAAAACTCCAAGGAAGCAACCAGAAGTTTTACCTCTCTTTTCCCCCTGTATCAAGACATTGAGCTCAGCGTTTAAGTGATGTGCCACAAGAAGTTGGAAACATAAACCCCATCTGGTGAAATCCAGACATGGTACACCAGGTGTAAGCATTGCTTCAAATGTCTATACTTAGGTCAACAGTGGAAATGGGTAAGTAATATACACACACTTTAAGAAATGCTTTGAAGTGAAAAAGCAGGTGAAAAAGCAGTAGGAGAGCACAGACCACTCCTGTTAGCCACAATTTATAGATGTGGTAAGAGGGACGAAAAGAGGTTCAGTGCCTTGGCAGAGGGTTGGGCACTGTGGCCTTGTGGGTTAGAGACTGGCTGCAGAACCAGGAGGTATGGACTGTAGCATTGCAAACAGGTCCAAGAAATGCTCTTGCTAAATACTCTTGCTTGAAACCATTTGGTCTTTGGTGCAACCTGCTCTATTACAAAGACAAAAAAAAAAAGAAATATAAAAAATTCTCAGCAGTGTTCAGAACTGACTCAGTGAGGATGAAATATTCTATGCATGACCCTCTTAACCATTGAGTGCTCCGCCCTCTTATATACAAATACTTTTTGAAAACAGTGAAATCATAGACTCTCAGGGATAGAAAATGCAGCATAGGAATAGGCAAAGCAAATGGTGGGAGCACAGAGACCCACAGACAAGTTCTTCCTCATCTCTTACACTAACATCAGCCAGAAGTAGTACAAACTATGCATGTGCAGACTCATGACTGGCTACAGGTCCAAAATCTATCCCTCCTTTTTCTTTTTGGACAACCTAAATATTGGACATTAGAGAAGACCCTAAATAAATATTGATCTATTCCCTTCTCCTGTCTGGCTTCAAGCCCTTTTTTTCCCAGAGGCCTCTTTTTGTGCAAGCCATTTGTCCAGATATCAGTTTTAAGTCTCATTAGCAAATGAAATCTCAGAATATTTTCCAAAGCCCTACTCTGGAAACAATGAGTCGTGATCTCTGTTAAAAATAGAAAGTTAAGGATAAGGAGCTGAGTTTGAATCTGAACTTTCAGGGACGAGAAGTTAGATTTTGACCATATGCAACAAATAAATTCTAAACCTTCACAATGACATTTTTCAATCAGTTTTACTCCATAAACAGATTAAAATTTATGGAATCAAAAAGACATGGAAATAAAAAAATGCATGAGGAATCCAGCTGGGCGTACATTCTGACAGCCAGGGGAAAAGCACAGGGTAGAAGAATATTCTTGGCCTGTTTGCCACAGCTGAGGTGCACTGTCCCATCACCTCTCTCCCAACAAGATGTCCACTTAGAGGTTTGCTCTTGAAATGAATGCTCTAGGCAAATGAAATCCATCCCTGCTGCTGCTCCTGGTTTCTCAGCCTTGCGCATTCTCACAGGAAATATTTTCACAGCAGAGCTGCTTTGGAATTCGGCCTTCCCAGCTGGGCTGCCTCTTGCCGCGAGGGCCAGACCCCACCTCAGCTTTACCCACCACGCAGCACCCGGGCGGACATTAGCCCTTGTGGCGGTGGGGATTTGGGATGGGAAATCCCATGGGTTTGCGTGTCATTCGATTGCTCTGTGCTCTCCCTCGCGTTCCTTTCTCTTTCCCTTGCCTAGTGAGAAGCAGCTGCCTGTGGTGGTGGCCTGAAAACAATGCTTCATGTAAAGCAAAGCTACTCTCAATCATGCAGACTGTCCTTTAGGCAAACGCAAACAGCATTTGGCAGTCAGCTCTTCTAATGAGAAAGTCATTAAGGAACTCGGTTTGCAAACCACAGCGTATTTCCTCAGACTCTTTCTTGGACAGTGTTTCTTTGTGTGGAAATGCACTAGAGGAGAGGGGGACACAACAGTGGGGCAAAAATGCTGAACTGTCATGTAGGCAGCAGGCAGTGAGGAGCAAGGACAAAGCCCAGGAGTGGTGGGACAGCACCGGCAGAGCCAGTGTGCATGGCTCTGATAAATTTCTATCGTCAGTGCTAAATAGATTGCCAGCCTGGGCCAAGGGGAAACCTGAGTTGAGTCTTGCAGGCTAAGCTCTGCTTGATCACCTGCAGGGAGGGAAGGGACTGGGTGTGCTGTGATGGGCGAGCAGCTGGGAAAGATAGACCCATACACGGCAATTACTACATTGGATTGGCCATACGTTTTCTGGAATGCAACTGAATCAGTGGTGATAGCTGAGGAATGTGGACTCTCTGTTCAGCCTCTGGATCTACAGGAATCTGGAGCACCCCAAAGAGGCAAAGAGGAAAAATCAGCCTAAAAGTCAACTGTTAGAGACATAATGTCTTCTGCTTCTCTCTGTGATTTGTTCCTCACAAATACTTGAGGATTTCTTTCTAAGGGGGTGTTAATTTCTCCAGAGATTTGCCTGACTTCTATTTTACTTCAGAGTACTGCTGCCTTCTGATACAAAACATGTAGCAAAGAGGATTCCCAAGTGTCTTCTTCTGTTTTGAAGGAAAAAGATCCTATACAAACAAAAAAAAAACATTTCCCCAAACATCTGCCTGGCTTGAGAGTATTTTTCTCTTCAAGAGGCACTTCGCATCTGAGGGAAAAGAAACCAACCTATTTTATTCACCAAATGTCAACAGTTCTAAAAAGCAACAGAAACATGAGTACAGGACTGTTCCACAGTCTCAGGGAGTATCCATAACTGTTTTGTAGCGGTGTCTATGAGCAAGGAGGCCCTTGGCCCAAATGGCCAAGACCTCACTGGGGATTGCCTCATCATTATTAAACACATGTCTGGCAGAGTGATCCTGAAAATTAAATATACTGGCAGCCAGAACACATTTCCCCTGAATTCAGTTAGAAAGAGCATCAATAGGCTGAAAAATTTCACCAGGGGTGCAAAGTTTTATGCAGTTTCCTAGCATCTTCAGCAGAACAGAAATCAGCCACAGCAACCACAAACGGCTCCTTGTCATTCCAGAGAGTTTTGTAAATAAACTGAAAAATTCTTTTCATGGAAAGAGAAGGGAAATTGACTTTTTTTTCCCACATACTATGGAGCACCACCAACATTCAAGGATCCAGAAAGTTTAAGCAGTATAGGAACCAAAAATTATCCCTGAGAAAATTGCCTTAAACACCTTGATAGTGATGGTGAAGGTAGGACCAGGTCATGCAATACCTTCTCCCATCAAGTTCTAAATGCTATATGCAACTACAGATATTACTTTTAGAGTCAGCTATAGTTGTTTCCAAATACCCAGCTTTCAAGGCTATACATTATGAATTTTTTCTAAAATGTAAAACTCAATTACATAATCTCACTCTTACTGTCTAAATAAAAGAGCTGTTATAGAAGGGTAAGTATGTGATCTGTTAAAAGTAGTAACCTAGTAACTGTAGTAACCTAATAATTGTACAACCAGCATGTTACGACAGTTGTCAGATTCAGCCACGTGCAAGTAAAGCATCTGTGCTCAGATAAAAAAGGAGGTGTGACTTTTGGAAAGAGACTGGGTTTGATGCACATTTAGACAGTATTTTAATACTCTAATCCTGCAAGTTGCTGTGATGAAGATCTTCATCTGATTTTACACTGTTCGTATGGACACAGAACTCTAAAAACAAAGTCACAACATCACTGTTGTGACTTCCTTGACTCTCCATTCTCTTCCGTACAAGAGATGCATGCTTCTACTAAATAAAGAAGCAAAAATGTATATTCTACATGCTCATTCTTTGAAAAATGTTTGACTTTCTGCTTGATGGTAGTGTTCCATCTACTGTTTCTGTGTTTCTAACAAAGGTCGTGAATGCTTAGGCTATCATGGTGGCAGCAGATCCTGTACCCCCCACACCCCATTTATTTCTCCTGTTTTGTTCTCCTAACATACTGGAGACTTTTATTGTTGCGTATTACACCGATGCTCGTGTATTTCCAATCGGTATAAGGATCACTCAGCTCATACTGTCAACATTACACAACTACAGTAGCATTTGCAAGTTTCTTGTTTCCCACAGGGTCTTTTGAGACCAGAGTTTTTCTCTCAAAGTTTTGTTTCAGAAACCACAGAAAGAACAGCAGGATGTAACAGATTTTACTTTCCATGCTGGGGACTAGGGAGAAGGGTTTAGACAGCAAAAGTCTGTAATCCCATGTCGAAACTATGATTTTCTACTACCATGTTTACAGTGTTAAAAAATTAATAAGCCAGACAGCAAGCCAGCCCACTGCCTTGGCGGTGCTCAGATGTGCCTTTGGTCAATTACTTAATATCCTCTCAATTTAGTGTATTTTCCTAAGTGGAACTGATCAAAAGTTTGTACTCAAGGAAATGATTTTGTTCAGTGTAACTATTAAATTCATACCATACTGAAGCTAACTGGGAGCCTCAAGTATGTTGCTCACACTGGAACTGTTCTGGACTGGTGCCTGCAAACATTGAAGTGGAACCTGTCTCTTTAAATTCAAGACTCACATCAAGATTTCAAGTCCTAGTATAGGTACTAAGGAGTATCACAGTGCTGGAAAGTCTCTGAAAATAGTATTCAATGAATTGTAACAAGGAAAAACTTTGATCTCAAATTTTCATGAGGAAAAAAGGCTAACTTCTCTAGGCTGACTGGACCATCCATCTGCCAGTGACACAAGATACTGTCCAAAATTCCAAGTTGAAATTAATGATTAAAATACTAGTGACTCCTTCTCTTCTGCAGTGCTATGAACAGTCAGCAAATGATGATCCAACTGTTTTCACCTTTCCCTCATGTCACTGGGACTCATGCTAGTCTAAAACAGAAAGAAGTCAAAAGTTTCTGAGTGCAAAATGTGGACAGTATGATGTGAAATCAAATTCAACTCTTGTGGCAAACAGACAAGAGATATCATCACCAGTCATCTTAGACTCACTGACAAAAGTCCTGGCCCACTCAAATCAGTGGTAAAACTCCTGTGAAGAAAAAGGGGTGAGGATTTCACTAATGTGTTAATCAACACTGGGATAGTCCATGGTTTGGAGCAGAGTTATCTGATTTTTAGAGGGCAGTGTGACTGGATGGCCAGTTTGGATTGGGATTAAATAATACAATGGGTGAGATTTAAGTTGGCATCTGATTCCTGAGAAACTGACTCAGTTCAACAGCTCCGTGTGCCTGGATTTTCTAGTGAAGTAACTATGAATGGCACGTAGTTAGGGCTTGCTTCATCACCCCTTCTGCGTGCTGCCCTCCCTTTGAAGTCTGAGCCTTTCCCTCCCAACCAGCTTCACTGCTGAACACACTGACCCACATGAAAGAAATTCAGCGCTCACACTGAGCATCATTCACTTCCCCAAAACCGTCATACGTCTGACATCACTGCAGTGACACACAGCAGGCAGTTTACTGTTGAGCTACAGCTGTGCTACAAAGTATTTGAGCTGAATTATTGGGCTGCCGGTGATGAAATCAAGGCTTTCATCCATTTTGTGCTAAAACAGAGAAACGGCGCATTTTCTTTGTGGTAGTACACCACCACTTCCCCGAGGATTTGCACACCAAACAGCTCAGTTGATTGAAAATGAATTAAAATGAATTAAAACTTCTGTTTGGTTTTTGTTTGGTTGGGTTTTTTTTTAATTAATACAATATCTGTAATAGTATGTTTGTTATCCCAAATCCAATTAACAGTACAACGCTGACACATCAAACTTTCCAGATAGTTAAATTAATTGAAAGCTTATGCACAGGCTGTATTTGAAAAGAGGAGCTGCACACTGCACAGGGCTGTAGGTGAATGTTGCAGCCCGTGGTTGCATAGACCAAATGCCCCGTTGTCCCTTTGCTGCCACCTCCAGAGTGGAAAACACCCGCCACAGCTGCTGGGTGCATGCAGGATGGAGACAGGTCCCTCGTACATACCTTCATCCACATTCTTCCTGGTAAGGGGAGAGAGCCCCGTGGCCACCACCTCCCTTGCAATCTAAAGCTAAAAGCTGCCAGGCTGCTCCATCCTCTTGAGGATGCCCTGGAGAGGACGTGCAGCAACCAGGAAATCAGTTTAATTGATTAAAAGTCTTTTTGAATCTTTTGCTCTGCTTCAGTGTCCACCCATAAGGAACACGTCTACAAAGGATGAGAGGAATTGATTGTACAAGGATTTTTGAAAGTGGGATTCATTGAAAATTGCCATACAATGTAAAAAAATTAAACATTCCACAAGAATAAAAAGATAATCTGATTTGTTTTGTTTGGAATACATGCTTTCAGTTATTTGAAAATAAATTTTGACAAAACTTTGTCAGAATATTGGACAAAATATTTTTATTTTTAAAGAGTGACATCTTCTAATGGAATTTTATTCCATTAATGATTGTCTGAGTGGCTTTAACTGAACAATAGGGACATGGTAAAGGTGATAAGAAATTATAGGACATAGAATTTCAATTAAAAAAAAAAAAAGAAATCCTACAGTAAAAAAAATAAACTGAGGTAACCTATTGGCAATATTAGGTAGAGAAAAACAAAACCCCGTAGCCCAATAATTATGTATAAAATCAAGAATTAAATATCTAGGAAACTTTGGATTAGTGTTATGAGTCTTATTAAACATTTTATAGTAAGAGCTGCTAAGTTGATTGTTTTGAAGCCATTTTAATGTTTCTGTAAAAAAATTCTAATTTGTCTTTAAAATTTGTCTTTAGCCTAAACTGACCCCTCCACCCCCCCATTTGGAAAGATGAATGGGCAAACTATGAACTATAAATTTTAATGATGACTTTTTTATTTGTCTAATATAATATTTAATATTGCTGATGCACATTCAAAGTGATATCTGACACTTTTTATGCACAATTGAAGAAGTGGTCATAAAAATATACTTTTGTTGAAGTATTTAACTGGTAACAATGGTAGGTGTCACATAATTTAGGCTGGATCCTGAAGGTGCATGTTTAACCTTGCTATGCACCTGCAAGGAAAAATTTGCAAGACACCTCTTCCTATCCAAGCTCTTGCACAAGAAAATGATCAATTTGCAGTTTCCTGGCCTAAGAGAGCTGCTTTTTCAGGTGTTGGTTGCCTTAGCCAGCTTGCAAAATATCCTTAGCACTTCGCAACATGCTCTGTTGAAGAACGCACTTCTAATAACTCCAGTAAAGAGGAAGAGAGGACTGTTCAGTTCTGTTTTGTCATGCTGTAACTTAATTAAGTTGATGCAGAATGAATGATAGAAAAAGAACCCATTACTGCAAATAGAACTGTCTAATATAAGTTATACCTACAATTAGTTAGGCTTCAGTGAAAACCAAACATCCCTTAGATATTAGAAAAACATGAAATCACAGCAGTTATTTTTAAAGCATCCAATATAATGAATATTTGGCAGCTCAGCTGGTGGCTAGTGGCTTGCCACCACGTTGGGCTGCCATGAGACAGGGCTCGGATGTGAGATGACCGCAACAACACCATTCAAAATGCCTGGCTGCTGCAGAAAAATTGTGCTAAAATATGTCACAAGCAGATGCCAAAATGGAATAAGTGAAAGGAAGGACTGAACTGTGCCCTAGAATGAAAACATCCTCCTTAACTTGCTCCTTGACCTCCGGGACTTGCATGAAGCAAGTCACACCATTTGTCTCACAAAGGTAACAAACTGCTACCCCAAGTACCCAGCAAGCATATGCTCCTGGTGACAGCAATCAAAATCATACATCAAGGGATCCAGTCCTGGCGTAGAACAACGGACACAGTTATCAACTGGTAATCTGTAGACCACCAGAGCTCTGCATAACGTCAGAAATCAGGAAAAATTACTGTGATGGTGTCAGTTCCCCACCTCCAAAGCAAAAATATATACAGTCCAGCACACATAAAAAAGAAACCATGTGGAAGAAAATAAAAGGTTAACTTTTAACATCTAGTTACTTTGTCTTTCCCTAACAATACCACTGAGTTATGTGCCTTTGAAGAAAGTTAGGAGTTTTAGGTTTGAAGGTTGATAAAGTTGGCTGGTTATGGTCCCTTTCTAGTGTTGAAAAGTACTGGAATCTACATTTTCAGTCTCCTGCTTCATTCCTATGTATATACCCTCATTTTCAGAATGTCTGTGGAAGATGCAGGCAGTCAGAGGTCTGAAAATGCAGCTATTTATTCAGGAGTCCAATCAAAGGATTGCTACTTCACTTCTAGAGCCACACCTAAAAGTTTGGGCTTTGTCATTTTTGAGCTTCAATTTTTTCATCTGCAAAGGAGAAACGATACCTATCTCTTAGGATTGTGAGGTGTTTAATTCATGGATATTTGCAATATGTCCTCAGTTTTGGCTGAAATTTCTGGCTTCTTTGCACACGCAAGGCTTCATGAGAGAGTCTGTTCCTGGCACCACATTAAACCTTGCTTTATAGAGGGTTCTCTCATGTACATCAGATTGTTATGGGCACGACTATTGAGTCATGGGTGCAAGTGTGGTAACAATTTATTGTAGTTATTCACACAATATTTCCATGCACAGATTTCAAAGGCGGACTGAGACAAGTTGAGAAGCCAGTTCTTTTAACTTTCTGATTTCTGCTCTGTGACTGAAGAGATTAGATTATTGGAAAACATGCTATTAGCACTGGCTTGCAGCCAAAGGGTCTGCTATGGATTCTGCAAGGGGTGCTGTACTCACTGTAAATTAAGGAAAAGAGCTGGGTAAGTTACTCCAGTGAGGAATGTTCCCTTCGGGAATTGTCCACAGCAAATGAGAGCTGTGGTTGGTGAGCAAAGAGCAACAGGGAGAAGAAAAATAACAAAAAAGGTCAGAAATTTCAGGGAAATAAAAGGCTCTTTTTGTCCTCTACACTGAGCACTAAGTTAACAAGCTTTAATGCTTCTTGATCCCTTTTATGCTATTTTCTGCCTACCCAGACCAGATTGGAAAAAAACCCCATACAATTACCATGTAAGCCCATGATTAAATTCCTCCCCATGCAAAAAAGCACATCAGCATATGGTTACCTACACGCATATGTTACAGACCCCTTGACTTCAATTAGACATAAATACCTGATTAAAATTAAGGACTCATTCTTGAATGGAGGCTCTTGTGCTTGGAGCAGACACTTACCTTCCTGAAGCAGGCAAAAGCCTAACTCCTAACATACTAACTTTGAAAATAATGCCTTGAACTTCTCAGTCATTAACTAATTCAAATTTTAAACATTTCTATTTTTTAGCTTCTCGATAGTTTTAGGTAATTTTGTATTGGGGAACATAAAATATCAAATATTTTCAACATAACGACCATGTTTTCATGGTGTTCCAGAGAGCAAAACCATTATTCTTTTCTCCTTATTTTTAGAAGATCGGAAGAAAAATTCTCTTCCCTAACACTGCAGAGAAAAGCATAGCTGTGTGAATTCGAAAGACTTATGAAAGGCTTCTAGCACTACTTTATTAACTTTTTAAAATTAATGTTCATGCATTTTAAATCATTGCCATTATATTTGGGAGTAAGATTCCTACACTCTTGGAGTCAGCAGTCCTGTTCCTTTGTGTCTCAGTAAGAGACTCAACAAAGACGATAATTCCAGTGCTTTTTTAATATAAAGGTGTTCAACTTTTAGATTATTAAATAGTTTTATAAAGGGCTACTAAACAATATCTTCACTGGAAGGCAAAAAGATTGCTTTGATTTCAGTAAGAATCAAACCTGTGTCCCATAAAACAAGAGTCTCAAAGCCTGTTCATTAATCTCTAAAGTATCTTTTTCAGCTTAAATCTGCTGTTTGCTGTGTAATACTTTCCATACCAACATCATATGTAACACTCCATATGGAAGAAAGCCAGTATCACAAAGGTGTTCTCACAGAAAATTAGAATGAGGCGTTCAAAGGCAAGCTAAATAAAAAGGAGGCCAAATGATCAGGGAATACATTTACGAAGTTTATCATGTACATGGGAAAAAGAGAATAAGTATAATTATTGCAAACTATTGTGATTTCAACCATGCTAAAAACCCCTGAGAAAATTATATAATCGCATAGCAACAGCAGCAGTGAGACTCCAAATACATGTGCAGTTCTGTAGGACTTTTCACCCTGTGGTCCTCAAAGCACTTTATAGCAATCAAACGAGATGCAACTCCATGATGTAAGTAAATGCTTTAGGGGCCATATTACCTTTAACAACACACGTTTGGAGAAGAATGGGAAATGCACTGCCTGTCTGATGGCTGCTATAACCAGTCTGGATTGAGACATTTGGGGAACCTCTCGGGTTGAAGCGGTGACTCTTGCCAGCAAACCCAGATTGGTTGCTCTTGGCCTTATTCTGCTTTCTGTCACAAGGAGGAGGCGCAGCCATCCCAATGCCCACACCAAAGCAATCGTTCAGCACCAGGGATTAAGATCTCTAAGCTTTGAAGTGTCCTGCTTCTTCATAATGCTTGAGAGCTGCTGGTGGCAGGCAGGGCACAGCAGTGAGGGAAATTGGGATGTCCTCACATCTTCACTTCCAGCAGGAGCACAGTTTCTTGGTCACTACATAGGGACAACACTGTGTTAGACCCTGCCCCAATTCTCCTGTAACTACTTTGTAAGCAAAGAGCAGGTACATGAACATTTATCAACAAAAGCCTTTCACTGGCATAGGGCAGGGCTGAGCTCAGATATGCTGAGGCCTCAGTCATGCGTGTTCTTAGAGATAAAAAAGCATAGTAAAATCTACAACTAGCTTATGGGACTGTTTTTTCCAAAACCAGCCTTGTCTGAGGCACACTTCACAACAGCAGCTCTTTCTCTAGGCAGAAAAAAAAAAAAAAGACAGTCTGTAACAAAGCATTGCCCCTAAAATACCTCTATGCTATAAAGATATCTGCTACTGGAAGTAAAGATATAACTGATCAATGATTGGAAATAGGTATCAGTGAGATTGAGCCACATTAATTAAGACAAAATTCAGAGAGCCTTGGGAGATAAAATCATTGCAGCAGTCTCAGGGAGGCAGTATAATCTCAGTCACATGTATGTTTCAAATCAGAGGTGAGGTATCTTTTTAAAAGCATGCTGTAGCTTAACCATAAATTATTGTGCCTGGGAAAGGAATCATTGAGTGGATCTAATAGTTTATGCTGGGCACCTTCAGACACCTTTTGCTGCTGTACCCCTTCTAGGAGCACATGCTGGCAAGCCAGCCTTTGGTTAGCATTTTCCCTTAGGATAGTAGCAGCAATGTCACTGTTTTCTCACTCCCAGTGGGTTGTGTTATGCTAATCAATCTAATTCTAATGATATTTAAAAAAAAAAAGAGAATGAAATAACTATGGATAAAAGCAAATAAAAGTGCCATATTTCTAATATAAGGTGATGATCCAATATTTTCTTTCTGATTTGAGAACTACTTGTTTCAGAGGACATTTCAGAAATTAAATAAACATTAATTTCCTTATAACAAACTCCACATTGTTGCTTTATGAAGAAAATTGAATTTTTATGTCTAATAAGATTTCACTATACCATATCTGCTGAATGAGGCATCAGTGTAAGCAAATAGAGGGTAGGATACTTTTTGATTTTACCATTATATATTTGTGCAGGGTAGAGAATGGGAGAATATCGATGAAGTATCCTTTTAATTTCACATAATTTTCACCTGTTGTGTCTTAGCCACTTGTCTAACCCAGTTTAACATACATATGAAATTACTGACAAAACAAAAGAAAATAAACAGTACCTTTTCATTTTTTAAAGCCTAAACATGTATCTAAATTTCTTCAACTCTATCATCTCTTGCTCAGTTTGTGTATTATTTATATCAAAGAAAATTTTTAAAAAACTAGTAGTAAGTTAGTATTTTAAAGAGGATGTGAAGATGGACTATTGTTTTACACAAAAAAAAGGAGTGAAATAATGCAGCATTCCTCCTCTTTCAAAAAGCTGAAGGAAAAACCAGCCAAGTTGTTCACTGCTACTGTCTATTATGAACATATATTCCACTTTCTTTCTTCAAATTAGCATCCTGCAGGAGTGTTAATGGTGCTGTCCTATACAGAACTTAGAGACACCACTACCCTAAACAGCACATTTCCTCAGCCAGCATGGCTGTGAACAAAAGGAGAAAAATTACCTTTATAATTATAGCCTCCCTTTTTATACTTTTCTTTCATCCCCACTGCAGTGTGACTCCTGCTCTGAAGGTGTAACCTGTCCTCACTGAAAGGGTTCCCCACTCCCACTGTCCCCGGGGTGTGCAGTCACATTTGGGCTACATGTAATACTGTAAAGTATTTCTATTTTCAATCAGCAGTTTGACACTCGAATTACATGTGTTTAAGCTGTAACTTAACGTGGAACAGCACATTTTAAGAAACATTTTCATTGTGGCCACTAAATTTTAAAATAGGGGTAATGGCCTACAGCATCACAAACTTGAGACATAATGACACCCCAGCAATCCCCCTAAAATGATGCATAGTTAACATGTCTGCTGCCCTTGAAGATTCAAGCATGGCTCCAGAGTAGGAATTAAGAGTTCTGGAGGTTTAGTTGCCTTTTAACTACAATTTAGGACCTCTAAAAAATTTTTATTCAGTTTCAAAAATTAAGATGCCTGCACTTAAGGACCCATGCTGGGATTTGTTTCCCCTTGTAGGTATGGCAGATTTGGGCATCCATGGCTGAGCCAGCTGTCCAGGCTCCTCAAGAGTCAACATCTGTCTTGTCAGGTTTAATTCTTCTGTGGATAGAGAGGGGAGATTCTCTGGGCTTGGGGACAACAGACTTTGTACTCACTGGAGGCAAATAAACACTTGTAGGGCTCAGTCTACCTGAACTATTTTAGACCTCTGCCTTGGGGTGAGATAGACCAAGAGTTGCCATATTATGCCCAGTGGCTAGCTCAGTTGTTGATGTTCATACTTTCAATATCTGCAGTCAAGGGATGCAGTCAAATTGTTTATTTGAGCCAAATGTCAGTGTTCTCTAAGTATCAACAGATCTCTGCCAAATTATCCAGTGAGAGATCCTTGAGATTCATTGAGATAAAGAGGTCTGATCACCCAGACTTTAGCAAGATTTGCAAGTAAGTGGTCTGTGTGTCGTAAAATGAGATCACTGCTGTTGGCTAGTCTTAGAAGATAACTTACCTGCCTCCTCTACAATTTCTGAAAATTTAGGAAGATGCCGTCTTGTAAAAAGAGGATTAATATGAAAAATGAACTGATATTTGTACAGGTTTTGAAAAGTCTGGTGCATTCTTGCTTCTGTTTCTTGCTGGTATTATTTTAAGGTGAATAGAGTCATTTAGGGGAGTTTTGTGTCAAACAACTTCAGTTGGTCTCAGCTATCCAAGCCCACTAGCTTACTAATGTTCCTCTTTCTTGAAGAGACCACTGAGTCTGCCCCTCTACACATAACACAGAGCATGAGTATCTCTTCTGCTTGGCCTTCTGAAGCTCCTATATATGCACCCATGGAGGTACAGTAGAAGATAAACTGCCTTACACCCTACCTTCTTCCCTGCTGTGACGCGGAAGCCATCAACTCTGTAAGTCACCGTGGTCAGAGAGGGGAGTGCCCACCAAGTCAGCACATTCCTGCTCAGTAGCTCATACCCAACCCTTCCAGTTGTCCGGGTTGCTTTTAGCTATTTCTCCAGCAAAGATCTAAACTCCTGTATGGAAAATGGTGAGTAATTTTGAAAGGTTGGATATGACTATGAAAATGAGTTGAAAGGATGAGCGCAGCTTGATGTCTAGGATAACCTGGAGAATACCCAGACATTTTATTTAAGGTAAAGAGGCAAGAAAGGAGAAGGAGACTGCTAGCTTTAAAACTTAGATGTGATGCTAAGAGGTCTGCCTTACATGCATTATTTGTGAGTACCAGACATTACCACCCTGGGAAAGCATCGTAAGTGGTCTGGATAAGCTCCAGGCCTTCTTGCAGGACCTGACCTGTTCAAGGTGGACACTGGAGTCAAATGTTGTGATCCAGTTTTCACCCCTTCTCTATTGGAACCATCACACTCTACTCACTGATCACTGACAATAAATAAAGTAATTAAAAATTTAAAAATCTCTATCACCAACCTCTGTGATAACAGAAAAGTTTGCTATGGTATACACATGCATAGACATATACCTGCTGTTCACTGTGTTCCTACAATATAATTTATTTTTTTAGCAAAGAAATTGGCTGACAAGTACATGTGTTTATACATATTCACTCATCTCAGTTCGTTATAAAAGCAGCATTTTTTATTCTTAAAATTATGTCCACTGGAAAGAGACTTCTTAATTACTTCTTAAGTATTTCATAATAAGCCCCAGAAGAGTGTTAGTGTTCATCTCTTCTCTGCTAATATCCTACTGCACAGAGAACACTTGAGATGCTGTATAAACAGGATAATTTTGGAACACAGTAAGAGTCAAAAAAATCCACCAGACCAGTGCTTGTCTTTTCCCCCCATAACACATAACAATTCTTGATATATTTTGAGGTGGAAGGGGACTTGGTGGTTTGGGGTTTTTTGGGGAGGGGTGTATATTTTTGGGGCAGACCAGAGAAAAGCAAAGATATCTTAACAGGGACTCTGAGTACTTTTGTGGCTTTATACGGATCATTTAAAATACATTGGTCAGGGTAACGCACTCTACCCATTGCTGTCTGGAAGATTTGCAAGCACGGTACACACACTACAGAATGCTGTCTCTGTGCTGATATTTGTAATGATAACACACTGACACTCAATTACACTGTGTTCTGGTTGCTGCCTCCTGTCTTGCCCTTTCTTACAAGCAGCCCTGAGGTAGGACTTTCATATGCATTTGTAAAGCGTCTATAGCCGCAAACATTAATAAGAGCTATCACTTAGGAGCAGTTACTTACACTTTGTTTAATCTCAAATGGATTCTTCTAAATATTTACAGTAGAACAGTTGTCAGACCAAATGCTGGACATTACTGGCAACTTCCCAGCAGCAAAAAATGAAGGAGAGAAGAGAAGAGAAGAGAAGAGAAGAGGAGTGGAGAGGAGAGGAGAGGCTACTTGTTGCATTCTTCCGTGGGGTTTAGGGAGACAGGTTCTGCATTCTGTAGCTTGGTGGCATTGAGCAGGAATGGTCCAGAGGACTGTGCACACCCCACAATCCAGCTGTGCTTCGGTCATGTAAAACTGCCTCTATTTTTGCTTATCTTGAGGGAAATGACTGTTTGACTGTTTGCTTTGCAGACACTGAAGTAAATGAACTCTATGAAAGGCCCGTGGCTGCTACTAGAGGTGGAGGAGCTCCAAATTGCTTGAGGATGCCACCATAGCACCCACAGTGCTCTTGGACAATCTCTTGGCTGGTAGATCTGGAACCTGCAGTATTTCTCTGTTTTTGTGGCTCCCTGGCACAGGCTGATATGGACTTCAAAATAAATAAAGCTAATCCTGTGAGGCTGAAAGAAAGCCCCTGGTGGGCTTCATCTCCTCAGCCTCTGAAGGTACCTTGGCTCTGATGAGAACAGGGTGTGAGAAGAAGGTGTGGAGAAAGAACAAGAGGATGAGCAGCAGTAGGAGCCTGTGGCTACTGTGAGGGACCTATGTGCCAGCAGCATCTGGCTAGCAGATCACCCACCAGGCCGTCCAGCTGTGTCCAGCAAGTAGGGTCTTGGGCAGGCAGGAGGAGGGGACAGTGGCTGCATCGCTGCTTTACAGCTGGTAGATCAGGCTGGTACACGGGAGGGGAACCTGAGACACGAGGCACTTGTGTACCTCGCTATCCCACACTGTGACACAGCAGGTCTGTACTTACACAAAAAGGCACCAAGGATTGTTATCTTTCTTTGGAAGAATTTCTACTGACTTGAAAATGAGAGCCTTGCATTAATAAGAATCTATGAATTTACCCAGATATATAAGTTTTCAGTAACATTTGCTATTGTAAGGGCCTGTCCTAATTTTAAGATGTGTGTGTGTGTCTCTGTGTGTGTCTGTGTGTGTGTGTGTATGAATGCATGTGTGAGAGGGAGAGAACTCTCACTGCCTACAACTGTTCTGCCAAGATAAACTTTGGAGCATTTTATAAATTAACTCTGCTCTATGTGTTTATTTTTCTTTTGGAGATTCTAAAAAGAGACTGTTCAACCCATCTTATTAGGGGCAGCACATTTTTTTAAAGAGAAAAATAAGTTCCTACTCTGCACTGGAAAGTATTTGCTATTTTCAGCGAAAAGTATTCTTTCCTTCTGACCTGGCATATTAGATAAGATTTATATTTCTGACCTGACATTAGGTAGTTAAGATTTATTCTTCTATATTAACTTTACTGAGCTTGCAAGCTATTCATTTACAGCATAGGGAATATATTTATGGCAGAAGCAAAGAAAGTTCACTACAAAGTAGTAAAATATGTTATTAGGAGTGTCCCGTAGACTGATGAAAATTGTGAGTACCCTTGCAGCTGGCTCCCTTCTGACTCTTTTTTCCTTCTTTGTTATTTCAACTTTAAAACTTGAATTTGAAGTCAGTTTCAATGGCAAATAACTTAAAAGAGTCCAGATGATTCTAATATATCCACATATATGTACATACATTTATGCTGTGATTGAGAGGTGCGGGGAAGGGGATAACAAGTGACTTGAATTCTCTCCGCGTTCTGCTGGCAATGACCCAGGCATAAGTAACATTGGACCTCACTCTCCTGCCAACATAAATCAGGAGGAACTCCACTGGGGTATAAAGCTGGTGTGTGAGTGAGCGCTGAATCAGATCTGGAGCTTTTCTCTCTCCAAAGGTGTGGACCTAGGCAATCTGTTAATGTCAATTGACTTAAAGAGCAGAACCGCAGACTATGATGGAAACCTGGAAGCCCTTCAAGCCTCTATAGGCAGAAGGTTGGAAAGTTAGAGGCCTCCTGTTGAAATCAGTGGCAAAACCTCCCATTAACTTCAATGGGGAAAGAATCAGGCCCTAGAAATGTCTGGAAGCCAGAGAACTGCATGGCTCAAGAAAAAGGTAATAGGAGCTGATGACTTTCACCAATAAATCACCAATGCAAACCTGGCCATGCTTGGTTTCGACTCAAAATTGCTTTCATCTGATGTTTGTTTGAAACTTTTTCATTGTAAAACCTTCAAGAACTGGCAGTTGTGAGAGCTGTCTCAACACGAGGCCAACGGCTGGAGGGGTGTGGTACCTCCTCTGCCCCCACGTCATCGGAGGGAGTCCATCTTAAAGAAAAGCAAGAAGCACTGGCCTGCCCATAGAGACAGCAGTGCTTTCACTCTGCTGTGAACCAGAGGATTTCTACTTCAGAAACTGTCAGGCTAACTCTGTAAATCCACTTAGACTGAATATATTGGGGGAGGGGGGTTATGGCTCCACAGCAAGCCAAGAGGAGGAGTAGATATTTCCATTTGTGGACGTTATTCAACTCCTGTCACGAGAGAGAATAGAGATGTGCCGAGCTTTATTGAGGAATTAAATGTGTTGGAGAAAGGGCTTGGCATAGGGAAAGTTAGGACCGTCAGACATTGAAAAAGCTGGGAATTGCTTACAGAGTGCAGTGAGCAGAGCTGCGCACTGCAGTTCAGCTGAGCAACTCTGCTGCCCATCCTGTCTGCAACAATGCAGCTGAGCAGGATGATTTTGTAAGCTGCACTCAGTCGAGGCCTGCTGCCCTGCCACACACCTTGACAGTCCCTGACTGAGTGGTGGGGAAAAGCACAACATTATGGAGGGGGCTTTCCTCTCCTCACAATATTTTTACAAACAGTACGTTTTTTCTGCTGGGGAGAGCAGCAGACAAACTGGGTGAATAATTTGGTATCTGTGCTTGGTCAAACAGCCACAGACATGTTTGATGTCAGCTGATGCATTCAGAATAGCTCAGCACTTTACAAACTCCACACTTGATATTCTTGTATTTGATAGACCTCAGGGCTACATTCTCTATTACTCTATGCAAACCTTCCCATCCTTCCTTATGCCTGACATAGGCTCCAAGGATTCACATCTTTCTCTATATGCAGAGATTCATGGCTTGTTTTTACAATCTGTATTTGTAAGAAGTTGTTCACTGCTTCTTTTCTCTCACCAAGAAACCCACTGCTATCATCAAGTCATCACATCACAGCTCAAGGGCATTCTTTCTCTTTCCGCCATTTCTCCCCAAAACCCTGGTTTCAGCAAAGTTGCAATAATCTGTGGCTTGGCATCGAAAGGGAAAAGTATGCCGAGGAAGAAACTTGCTTGTAGGTACAAACAGGGGAGTGAGGGCGAGGGAACACTAAAGCCGTGTTCCTTTGGGGTGACACTAAAGAAGAACAGAAATTGCTAAGATTATGAGAAAATAAATATTTAAAAAATTGATATGACAAAAGGCACATTATTATACAGCCTTTGTGTTTGGTATATGATCACATGTGAATTCTCGTGTGTCTGTTCTGGTTCAATGCATTCACCTGCTAGTTCTTATTCCCAGTAGGCTTGGGCTGGATTCAGGTGTTGTCTGGATTGTGAGGACATGGATCATGCCTGTATGAAATCTGGCAGGTTAATGGAGCTGATCTAGACTTATTACTTCCTCTACCACTGGCCACTTCAGAAAATGCAACATTTTGGGTTTATTCCTGTGCTCACTTATTTAGCTAGTCTGGTCTGGTGCATGTTCTCACTCTGTGAATTATTTCAGGCACTACTTTGAGAAATAGTGCTCAAGTTCAGGACCTGTAGGAAGAGAGGGAAGGCAGAAGAGGAAAATGCTCAGGAATACACAGTGCTGGGCAGGGTGAATAAGTATAGGATGGGGAAAGCTGTAAAAGTATCCTTCCTACACTTTTAAGTGGCAAATTGCAGCTGTTCTCTGACAAAAGACAGTGGAATACCTTCATGTCCTGTACCAGCAATTCACAAAGAGAATTGCAGACTCCATTTCTGCTCCTTTCTTGGTGATTGGCAACAAAAATCTCCCACTTACCATGTTTTTTTTAGTAGCCTGTATAAACATTTAGGCCGGATTCTGTGCACATCCAAATTTTATCCTGGCAGGGCTCTGTGAGATATTTGCTTCCTGACATGAGTTGTAACTAGAAGCAGAATCAGTCCCTTAACCTTTATGACATGTTTATTCTGCCTAAACCATCTCCCATTTCAAACAATGCAGAGGCTCTAATTGAAAACCTCGGGTTAGTATGGCATGTGCCTTATGATTGTGGCATTTCTGTTTGCTGACAAAAGAGAGGAATATTGTCTTTCCCTGCACATGCACAGATGCAGTGACAGAAATGCACCCGTACGTGTGGTCAAACCCCAGGAACATTAGCAGCAGTGCTGCTGCATTGTCACAGCAGCAAGGAAATTCTCTTTTTCACTGGCATCACCAGTCTTCCCCGCCCAGAGCATAAGCTATGGAGCATCGCTTTCGTTCCAAGTGGCTAAGTAACATTCCCAGCCTAGTGATACAGCTCATTTTAAAAGCAAGAAAGGTTTCAGAACCAAAAAGGGAAGGGTCCATTTAACTTTCAGGTATAGTTCGAAACATGCCGAGCTCATCAGAAAGAAAAGACGGTCCCTTACCAAGCTTCCCAGGCAATTTTTTTTGTTGTTCTTTAATTTAGCATTTGGTTTAACCTGCATAAAACTAATTGCTTTGTTTTCCATGACCAAAGAAATTATAAGAACAGTGGAAGAAGAGATGGAGTTTTCAGACAAACAAAAGGACTTCATGTGGAGTCAAAAACTTCTACCTGAGGTTATCAGCATGCATTTCACCTACATTTTAAGACAATTTCAAAGTGAAAATACTTTAATTTTTGCTTGTGTTGATATGAACTTTTGTGTATGTATGTGAATGTGTATATACAGACATAGATATTAATGTGTAAGGGAGAAGGGAGAAATTACAATGCATGCGCATGAGTTTTTCCAATTCTAGGACAACAGGTGCAGGGTCAGGAGGTTCCAGGGAATTAACTATATAAGCCAGAGAAGGTTTATGTAAAAGTCAAGGAATATGAGTTGGAAGATTCTACTTCTAAATAAACTCTCTTATATGCAGTACTGCAATTTCTGTGACTGATCTCTTTTGAACAACATGTGTCCAAAGGTTTCTGCATACTTCCAGCTGAAAAACACAGGCCCTTTTTCCTGTTCCCAGAAGTAAGCACAGCCAGTCATGGAACCAGACTAGAAGGATCAACCACCAAGTTCCATAGATGAATAACTTACTTTTCAAGAAATTATGCAAGGTTTCAGAAAGGATTATGGACTGACTTTCATAATGCTTGGTGGTCTTTTAGTGGTAGCTATGGTTAGAATCCTCCTCTCTCACATAATCAAGGAAGCATGGAAATGCAAGAGAAGGCTACTCTTTTGATTAATCTATTTTATCTGGACTCAGATGTGATTTATGTGAGAGAGAAATTAACTTCTCTGCTTACTGGGTAGCTGGAAATGGTGTGATTTCAGGAAGAGGTGAATAGCAGCCTGTCTCCATCTTGAAAGGGTACAGTTTAGTTTCTTTTGTGGCCAGCCAGATCCTGCTGACGAGTGGTAAGATTCCTCCACTCTGATCGCTCATCACCCGGTGTTTCTAACCTCCATAAAGCTTGGGAAGACTTGTGGTTATCAGAGTATCCAGGTACAATATGTAGATACCTCATAAATGAAAGCCTATTTGAAATCTCCTCCGTAATTTTCACCTTCACAGAGTGATTGAGACCACACAACCATAATATATGCCACCGCTTGTTAGATTATTTCATCAGATATACTTAACTGGGAGTTAGTAATATGACAGCTTACTTCTTCTAAGACAGATTTTTGAAAGAAGCTGGGGCTTTAAAGCAGGAGTAGTATCTTACCTAATTACTCAGATGAAAGAACCAGGTACCCAGTCACGGAAGAGAATAAGCACTTTCAAACCATATTGATTCTGTAGGTTTTTAGCAGAAATAAATTATGCAAATGGAGGAAAAAAAGCAATATTTTTGTCCACAATCTGTTTAGGGGAACTTGTTTTTATGTTTGCCCATTCCTCAAAGTGACTTTGGTCTATTCTTCAGAAATAATGTATGACCTAAGCAGTCATGAGGATGTCCTTTTGCTGACATTCACTTGAAGTTGAATCCTACTGACAGATTTTTACACCTCTGAAACTTCCCCTCAAAAGCACATTTAAATACTTTCATTCCGAAAGTCAGGGCCCTGGTCTTAAAAATACTTGTGTAGGACATAGCACAAGTTATAAATTCTACACTCTCATACAGAATTCTACTTTCCCTTTTAATACGCCCTCAAGTCCTAAACTTGTCAACTGCCCAACTCTTCATAAAACATAAACACAAGAGACAAATGTGTGATTTCATTTTGGACTGCAAAACAGAAACTGTTGTGGGTTTGTTTTTTTTTTTCCAAAACACAAAATCATGTCATTTATTTGCCTTCCAGGCCTTCAGGATCTTGTCTATTAGACATCTGCAGCCATCGTGCCCAGCACAAGGAGGTCTCAGCTGATCATTTGTAGTTCTGTGTTATACTAAAACTTTCTGGAATCTTCATCCATCCCCGTGGGTTTGTGAAATACTTGCACTTAACATCTTCTGACTGCCATGTTGAATAAATAGTCTTTGCTTCTACTTTTCAATTTTGGAGGGCTAGTTCTTCACTCAACAGTAACATCGAGTAAAATAACACCAGCAACTCATTATTTGGTGGCATAGAAAAAAGTGAAATTAATAATGAGAATTCTAGGAAGAGGAAACAAAGTTATGAAACACTTGCCGACACTGGTTTGTGTAATCTTCATGAATAAGCAACGCAATAATGCTGGGCAAGTGTGCGTGGGAGGCGCACTCTGGAGAAACTGGCTGTTTTCCTCTCTCTGACCAGTTAAGCTGTTATGATAAAAAATGTTGTTGCTAAAGAAACCTGTAATAAATCCTGCTGGGAGTATTGCATGTGCTGATAACATACATAAACTTTGTAAACATATTAAAGTGTCAGGCTTTAGTAGCTCTGGTTCGTGTGGATGTTCGTAAAAGTTTTTCAAGAAATGCAACAGAAATCTTGTTCCACCAGCTCCTACGATTGCTCCTGTGGTTGCTCCTACGATTCTGGTTCATGTGAGAACCTTGTCTTCCTTCCCCTTGAAACAGAGCCTCACTCTGTAGGGAAGCTGAGTTAAAATATCTCAAGCTCTACCTCTGCTGTAACTTCCCATGAAATCACTATCACCAGTGAAGCTGTGTACACAGGGAATTGTTTGGGGAGAAGTGGGGTGGATGAGCTGGTGCTTGGTAAAGGATTTATGCTGTTCTGAACATCCCTGCTTTGTGTCATGGTGTCCTCCACTGACACCTGCATCAAAGAACAGTTGGCAGCTCTGAGCAAGATATTTCACTTGCCTTTTAGTAGGTGAGAAGGGTCAGGTGCCTACAAAAGGGATAAAACCCAGTCCCTTTTGTAGGCAAAGGAGTGTCAACCTAGTCTGAAAAGATGAGGTCAGAAACTGTATCAAATCCTGGATGTCCAGGGCATTTAGGTGCCCTGGCACTACTACACAGCACTGCAAACCAATATGTTCTTCAACAAAAGAAAGGAGAATTCACTCTTTTCTTTTGAAACACACCAAGAAGGGAGGGGCACCCTTGTTGCCCCTTAATATATCCAAAAACTTAGGTGCTAAAATATTCGGCCAGGAACTGAAAATCTAAGCTAAATTAATTCTTCCATATAGCATGAGTCTAGCCTATCTGTGTTGATATGCTCTAATAAACTGAGTTTTTTTCACCTGGATTTGCATGTAATCTCAGGTCGTTGCTTGCACCTATTTTAGTTTGTACAGGAAAGGCAAGGGCTTGAGGGCTGGGTTTGGAGCAGGAATGCATGTGACTTTATTCCAGTGTCAGTAAGCAATGATCTGCGATATTGTGTGCCCTGTGTGGAGGAACTTCACATTGATATATTTATTATTTGTCACAATTTATTCATAGCATATTTTTTACACAGGGTTTCTTTAAGAGAAAATCTCAAGGTCTCTGCATGAAGGGACCTGAGCTCAGATAGATGCTCAATGACAGTGAGATGAAACATCACTTTAGAAATGACAGAGCATCTGAGAAATGTGCATGTGTCAAGGGTGAGGTGGAGATTAAGCATCATTGAAGGTGAGGGACTCTTATTTAAATCCTGTTCCAGACACACCTTAGGCACCTCATGTCCAGTTCTTGGATGTGAGCCTTTCTGTGTTTACCCTTGCACTTTGCAGGAAGTCGCAGGAATCACACATCGTTACTATCCCAATATCTATCAATGACCTCCTGTTTCATTTTACAGTGACCCAAAATCTTCTTTACCCCGCAGAAAATATCAAAAGTCTGAAATCCCATCTAAGACCTTGCAATTTTAAACACAAAACCTGTCAGGATGTAAAACTGAAGCTTGAAAGAATAAAGTTTATAGCAGCACTACCAGAACTTGGTGTAAACCTGTGGTTTGGGCTTTTACTTTTATTTAAAAGTACTACTATAAGCACTCCTTTATTGCTCCCTCTAATTATTCTGTTGTGTAGAGCCAAAATACCAGTGTAAGGCTGGGGTGCTGCTTGGAGCTGGCAGGAGCTCGGTGCCACTGCCACAGCCAAAGGCTCTCCCTGTTCAGCTCTGGTCCCCATAGCTGAGTTCTTGCCTAGGAACACTGGAGCAAGACGTGTTTTGTGGCTCCTTTGCTTCAGTGCCTGCTGTGTTTGATCACAGGAGTAAATAACGCTAACATTTTAAAATGCACAGACGATGGCTTGTAATCTAGACATTGAAACACACAAAAATGTTTCTTAGTCAGCTGTCGTACAACTGTAGTACAATCGTTCCTTCTTAAGTAGCATTTCTCCTCGCACTGCTCTGTACTAGCAACAAAAATAAGGTTAAAGTACTCATTAATAAAATCTGTTAGATTTTATTATGACAAAGCATCTAATTGTAATCATTCTGCTGTCACCAAAAACTCAGTTATTCAATTATTTATAAAAGAGTTGTAGCTCATCTTTTTTTTTTTTTTTTTTTTGAGAGCCATAGCATGTTTTGCATGAATAAAAGTTCTCTGAGTACTTTTTTCTGAAGCATTGTTTGTGGTAATAGCAGACAGACAGACTTTTGTATAAAAAAAACGTACATGGCTTCAGCTGCCTTCTGTCATCTGATAAGATTGCTTTGTTCAGAACTATTTTGGTAAAAAAATTGGCAAAGTGATTTTGAGTAGTTTAGACTCCAAAATTAGAAGTGAGGCAAAAATATTATTTTTTTATTAGCTTTTATATCTCCTCCACCAAGCTTTCGCAACTTTTAATTTCATTTCAAGCAAAAGGGACAATTCACTGTAGGGGACATATCGTTCTTAAGAACATTCATAGTTTTAATGGAGGAGTGCTGCTAGTAGTCACTGCCTAAAAATTATTGTATATGAAATGACAGACAGCGTGCTAATGTTAGCGATAAAATCCAGTGGTCAAGCCAGCACACTTGCTTTGCAAACCAGAAAGCAAAATGAGCATGCTAAGCAAGAGAAAATGAGTAAGTCCGATTTTTGAGTTCTGGCTCAGATTTTATCAGGTATACCTTCCATCGTCTCCAGTGAGAAATTTATTGCAAGAAGAAACAGCAGAATGGGGATTGGCAAAGGCTTGATACACTAAGGGCAAAGCTCAAAAGAAGAAATTAGTCTCTGTTAACTTGTTTGGCTTCGATTGGCTCAATAGGTGGAAGTAGTAAAATAGTTATATTTTTCTTATGATTAAGAAAGAGACTGCTTCCCAAGCAGGTTATATATCATAGTTTTGAAAGGTAAAAGGCATTGTTTTATCCTCTTTAGGGGCTGTACATATTTGAACAATGCGATTTTGCAAGTATTTTAGTATAGGATTTCTTCCAAACTCAAAATGTATCCTGAGGTCCTACAGAAAAAAGCTCACTCCAGCTCCAGCGAAGTCCATGGGACTTTCTCCACTGAAAGCAAAGGAGGCAGGTTCAAGCTCCAAAACTATCTCACTAATAATAGCAATATTTTATTTTGTTTGCAGAGAGAAGTAGAACTTTTCATGTATTTTCAGGTATACCATCCTACATCAATGTCTTTGAGAAGTTGTGGTACTATGTGTATTTAAAGTCTAACATGAACTTCATATAGTATAAGAAATGTCTTCAGCAGGTGATAGGAAATAAAAATAGAAATCATCACCCTTTCAGATGTCAGGTATGAAATGGGAACTGGTCAGTAATGTCCTTTAGTCTCCGAGGATAACAGCAGGTATCATTCCACACATGCTGGTATGATCAGGCACAGATTTACACACACATAGAGTGATTAAAAAAAAAAACAACACAAGCAGTCTATCCCTATCACGCTTCTAAAGCTTTGAGCGATGGGTAGTGATTTTCTGATATTTAATTTTTTAAGATATCACTACAGTGAGATATGCTTACAGTTTACGACAACACGATGGAACAGCTTCTGCTTCTAAGGACTGTAATAGGAATTTTACCGTCTATTTTTAAACCGACAGATTCTCATCCAAAAAATGAGAAATATAGCTTCATTGCAAAAAGAAAAGACCCACTTGTCACCACCAAAGTATTTACCCTCATAATGCTAATATGAAGACATCAGAGAAAAAAATTATCAGCAGCATACAAGCACTTTGAAAGAGAACTAAAAGTAATTCAATCCTGCCCAAGGGGGGCTGTTTGACGGCTGCTTGCTTGGCTAACTTCTGCTTTAAACTGTTGCACTGAGATACAAAATTATTTCTATTTTTAAAAACTGGTAACAACATGTGCATTACATATCAGCTCTGTAGTACTGCCATCTGCGATCTTCCAACCCTAAACATACATGTAGATATCAATAATATATATAGGTGGTGAACTACTAAAAGAATTGCTTCTAAAATGAAGCGTTATTTTAACTAATAATGTAATTCCTCTTTTCTTGCTGACATTCTACCTCCATGTGAATTACATCCTGTACAAGAGTATAAAAAGACTGAAGATATAATTTCACCAGTTGGTGTTTTGTCAGTATTTTCCTGATTTGTTTTAATTTATATAGCTATGTTTACCAACGGGCTGTGACACACCTCACCAATTTAAAGTTTGTAAATAGCTGAACGCAAACCAAGCCAGAGATGCAGAGTGTTTGCAGACTGGAGTGCTCCACTGGTAATTTGTGACCAGAAGCAGATGCTGGAAGACCTACAGTCCTCCATCAGCAGAGGAATGGACAGAAGAGCAATGGAAGGCAGGCGAGCAGGCGGGAAAGCAGGAAGGAAGGCAGGAAAGCAGGAAGGCAGGCAGGAAGGAAGGAAGGAAGGAATGCTGGGTATCCTGAATATGCTGTTACAGTGAAAGGTAGGAGATTTTATGGGCTACCTATAATCATGGGAGCTCTACATCCAAACTGCATTTCCACAAAGTCATACAGATTATTTTAATCACAAACGTAGGAGTGCGGTACAAATACAGAATTTTCTATCACTTCACTTATTCTAAACTTCCAAATTTAGTCCATGGCTCGCTGCTAGTCCACAGGATCGTGGCAAAAGGTCTGCCGGTCACTCACAGGTCTTCATTTCTGTCCATTAGAAGGTCAGTGAGAGGTGTACATAACTGTCAGTACTAAGTTGTGGGGGTTGGTAGTGGCCTGCAGAGCCAAAATATTTTGGAACTATTGTCTTAATACTCTTTTTTTCTAAACAAACAGCAACCACTGGGCAATACATAGAAATTCTTACTTTTTGATGTTCTAGTCTACACTCAGCTGCATATTACTGGGTCTTGTAAGACTCAAACAAGCAACTTCATTAATCTTAATTGCTCTTATCAGAATAAAACCACAAATTTCTCTGTTAATGGTATGTTTTCTTTTAAACTTTTATTGATTGTGTTCTATGTCTAATTCTGGACCTGATCATCAGTCTGCACTTTGTTGTTGACTTCAGAGGAGTTTTATCTCTCCACAGCCAGCTATATCTTTACTACTGATCATGGGACAGAAATTTAGGCTTCTACAGCTAGAAACTTCAGTAGGAGTTGGGAGAGCAAAAGGATTGCAAACTAGATGTTTTTTGTAATAAGGACTACTTTGGCAATAGGTACAAAATAAGTAATGTTTCAGGACCAGATCCTTCTGATGGGGTAATTTATCAAATGAACTTCAATTTATACCAGTTGAGAGTCTGGCATGGCATCTTCTGATTTAGTCAGTTTGGATTTCACAGTTTCTTTATGTTAAAATATGTGAGTCTACAATATAATACACAGAATGGAGGACTCTGATAGTAAAAAAAATGAAGTAATACGGGCTCACTGACTGCTTGATGGAAAGTTACCTGTACTATATTTAAAAATAAGTAAGTTAAAGAGAAATTTAAAAACACATCCCTAGAAATGTGTCTGTGATTTATGATTAAAGGAGACTATCTGAGCAAAAGAAACAGAAATCCAGGGAAAGTCTTCCACATAGTAGATTAATTTGACAGGTGTCTTCTTTATCTGCACACTATAATTTATTTCAAGATGCAGCCTTTACTAACAGCGATTCATAGGTTTTTAAAGCCAAAGTGATTAGTGCAAGTGACCGTAACCACTTTTATAACAACTTTCATAAACACTAACTCTCTAATTTTTTGCTTCAAGCCAAGTAACCACTATTTATGCCAAATCATGTTTTACAACCAGCTGGATTTGAAGACCTCGGCCAGTAGACGATGTAGAGCACATCCAGGTGAGGTGTTCTGAAAGGCTTTTTGCCTTCACTGCCAAAAAAACAAGCCAGATTTCCATTCTGACCCTCTAGCTGTGATTTTCCAGCCACTTGTTCTGCTATGAATTTATCTTAA
>VYXC01003419.1:614403-649699 GCA_013397175.1 Platysteira castanea
CGGGGTGCTCAGCCCCTTCCCTGCGGAGGGGGACGCAGCGCGGCACCCTCTCTTCCCCGAATTTGCCCCTTACACCCCGGCTCGCAGTGGAGATGAGGAGATGGGAGTGAGGCGGTGAGAGGTCTCCAGCCTCTCGGGATTTTCTTCCCTGTGGCCTTTTCACACTGGACAGGAGTTTTCCTGAAGGGGCGGCTTCTCCGGCGGGACGGGACAGAGCAAACCCGCTTGTCCTGCCGGGGCCGGGGACCGTCCCCACGGCCGGCTGGCGGCAGGAGAGACACGGGGCTGGCCCCGGGCTGGGGTCGAGCGGAACCGTGAGCCCGGGGGTGAACACAGCAGCCTCCCGGCCGTGCCGCCGGGACCCCCAGCAGAGCGCCGGCAGCAAGGGCACAGCTCAGCTGCACCTCGGCGGAGCGAGGCCGCCTGTTTGACAGAAGGGTATCGCGTTTCTTTTCTCCGGCAAGGGTTTCCTCTTGGGGTGAAGGGGAAGGCTACAAAGGGGGTGGTGAGGTTGATTCTAGGTAAAACTGGCGACTTCACGGAGCCCTTTCTTGCTTGCCTTCTTATCTCAGTGCCCATCGCTGGGATGAGAGAATGAGCCGTGTAAACCGGCGCTGATCGCATCAAGAACCTCAGTGGTGTGAGGAGCGGCCACTCTTATTTGTAACTGTTTTCCCCACTGTCTCCCCCCGCTGTCCCTCTCAGAGCTGTTAAATATCGGTACCATAAAATGTGGGGGATTTAAAGGTCTGTGGGAGGCTCCCTTTGAAAAGGACTCTGGGGAAAGTCTTTCTAATCCAGGATACTTGAGCCGGATGGGGTGGGATTGCCAGAGAGGCATAAAAGTCACTCAGCAGACAAAACTAGGGGCTACCCTCACATGTAGAAAGTGCATTTGTCTCGATGTTTTATTTCGTTGGAGATTGAAACTTTTTGTGTGCTAGTGTGTGTGTATAAACATCTTAGCAAGCCAGGCGAGTGGCATAAATAAACAGGGTTGTGGAGAAAGGATGGGACATGTATGTGAGCCAACCTGCAGCTAGCCGGCCAACTGACTTGAGCAGCATTAGCACCAGCGGGCAGAGAAAGCACTTCAAAAAAATAAACGCTCTGCAAGAAACATAAGGAAAACATTAAACAAATGGGGAGTGCACTCCCTCTCCTTGCCCTGAAAAAACACGACTGAGAAACTCTGCTCACTGTCTCTCCAGCCTCTTCCCTTCCCTGTGTCCCTGCTGCGGCAGAGACGCATGGGACAGATGTGTTGGGAGACAGTCTCGGGGACTGCACGGGTCACCCAAGAGCCTCAGCAAAACCGACTTGTGGAGTGTGCGCCAACCGAGGGCCAAGCAGTAGGGCAGGGTATGCATGAGTGACCAGCAGCGGGGGGGAGAGGTGGTTTATTTGCTGTGGAAGAGGGGCAGAGACATAGACTGAGGAGAAAACAAAAGCTGTGCCTTGACTCAAGACGGGATCCAAAAAGCGGCAGGGTGAGAGGAGGCCAGGAGCCTGGTTGCCCCCACAAACCAGCACCATTAGGGGGGAAGAAAACCACCCAACAACAATAACAAACTGAACGCATAAACAGTTACCGCCGTTCTGTGATAAAAGAAGAAGATTTATACTGTTGAAATGTGTGGAAGGAGCTTGTTCCAGAGCAAAACTCTGGCGTGCAATTCTCTGTTTATGTCGCTCATCCCGATGGATGAGATATCGGTGGCAAAGTTCAGGCTGACATCAGCCCTGGGGAGGCAGAGCCAGCGAGCGGGCTGGGCTGCGCAGGGCTGCACAGCTGTGCCTGGGACTGCGGTCGGTGGACGATCGGTTTTGGGGGCATCCAGCACGCAAAAAGCCTCCCCCCACCAGGCCCTGAGACGTGAGGAGCCAGCAGCAGCACACACTGTGGAGCGAGTTGGATGTAGTGCTTCACTGCAAGCGAAACAGATGAATCGGAAACGGTTCCCAGGGTGGTTTTATGCACCTCTCTGTTTTGGGGTTTGTTAAAGAGGGTGGGGAGGGAAAGAGTGGCTGATGGTCTGTGTGTTGCCAGAAAGGCAAATATGTCTGTTTTACTGAGCTGCAATGAAGCCAGCAGCAGGAGTCTGTAAAAGCAGCTAGGTATTGTTTTGCTAGGGTTTTTTTGGTTGTTGGTGGGGTTTTTTTTGTTGGGTTTTTTTTTTTTTTTTAAGGGAAGTAATCCTTTAGTCAAAGAGTAATAGTGTGTGGTGTTTTTGCTATTGCAATTCCTGCCCAGCAGTTTCTCTGTGCAAACTCTCACAGCCAGCAAATGTTGATTTCAGTTTTCCAAATAGCTAATACATTGTATTAGAAAAGAAGCTGGCATCAGGATCCTCAGATTATATCCCAAATAAAATATTAATATTCAATTAATAGCTGATATTGTGCTTGCTTAAAATGGCACTCTAGTCATAAAAACTAGCCATGTGAACAGGACAGCTGAATGCTCACCCTTTGTCATTCTTCTCTAGACTGGAAATAGTTTGTGTAAGTGAACAAAAGAGTCACTAATTTGCCTTTTCAACTTGGGAAACACAGTAAAGGAATAAAGGCCTTGGATTACTTCTGATATATAACTTGAAAACAGAGCATACTGTGTTCCGAGACATATCCTTATTTTTCAGGTACTGATCAGGGTGTAGATGGCATAGGTCAGACTTCACCACCAAGGAGTCATCCCGGGTAGCTTCCCCACAGATCTGGGTCAGTAGCGTCTGAGAAGGGAGAAGGGTTGGAGGACTGGAGCAGGAGTCCTGAGTAGCAGTTGCACAACCCGACACATCTACTATTTGTTAAACACCCACAAAATTCTTGGCACTACACAGGACCCCAAATCATGACAGTCTTTGCTCCAGATTTCTCTTTTCCTGTACAAACTAAGGGCAAGCAGAGTTGGCAAAGCACATGGAAAGATACCAATATATAAGAAATTACCCAGAACACACACACACGCACGCACGCACGCACGCACGCACGCACGTTCACACATCTATATATGTAAGTATTTGTGTGTCTGTGTGTGCGTATTACTATTCTTTTCCATATTTCCCAATCTGACAGTTGTTACATTTCTCTGTGTTTCCTAACATAACCCATTTGTTCTTTAGCCATGTTCAATTTAGGAGGTTAATCTCCTGTAACATCATGAGTATTCTCCAAAGCTGTTAATATCACAAACAGAAGATTATCTTTGAATAGTCTAGTCACTTTGAAAAAAGTGAATGATGAAAAATGCTCTACTCCCAACAAGTTGAACCTAAATATACTTTTTTAAAAAATAAGCTGATTCCTAAAGAACCAGTCCCAATACCCTTAATAATGTCTTTATGTTTCAGATATTTAAAATATCTAATGGCAGAACATTAACAACATGTGCAGCAGAGAACAATCCTACACTGGCAACAAATAGACTAGATGACCTAATTGATTTTTCCCATCTCCGACTTGTGCAATTCTGTCATTGTAATAAAATCCCAGTGTAATCAAAGTTTACAGGATCAGGTCCTAAATTAGCATGTCGATCTGGACTACCCCTCTGTCTGGGTCAGGTCCAAAGCCTGCTGCTGTCAGCTTGACCTTCTATCAGTCCAAGAGAGGTTTGGATCTGGTTTTCTGGATCATACTGGAGGAGTGCTGAATTGTTGTTTTATTGTATGCAGGGGAAAAAAAAAAGGGTATTTGTGGGAAAAACACACAAACAAATTTTGCAGCACAAACCTTCCAGATGCAGCTGAGTTAAGAAAGCCCAACAGGAAGGCCTCAAAATGAGAAATTTTTGGCACAGAGGAAGTTTTAGCAGTTAATACGAAGATGATCAAACTGTGCTAAGTCATTGTTTCCCTGTATTCATCTATCAGTTGGTTGTCTCTTGGACTTGCCATCCGATTGTAAAACTCTTGGGACGCAGACCAAGTTTTTCTTACGTGTTTGCAGAATCTGTGCCTAGAGCAACTGTGTCTACATGAAAAAACCTCAGAATTGCCATGGAAGTATCTGTGTATTTTGGGCGTAAATACTCATTCTAGAACAGAAGCAATTAACGTAAATGTATTTCTAATGTATGCTAAAAAAAAAAGCTTTTGATGTAGGCTAACTTTAACCACCCAGAAGGCAATGCTAGAATAACTGTACTAGCTTAAATTCATGCATCAGTTTGCCCAAGTCTGCTTCTCCTGTGGTGACAGCCCATAGGGTGGAACTACAACTGGGTAAAGCTGGAGGATGTGAGTAACCAGCAGCAAAGTTTCACAGCCGTCTGACACATCCATTTGTCTAGGCCTTGATTTCTCTATGATTTCAGTATTTGGGAGGAGCTGTTTTCTCACTTTGGCAGTGTTTCCTGTGAATTTCTTTGGTGTTAATGTCCATCTAAGTAGATTCCACACTTGCCCAAGTGACTTGCTCATTCCCACTTCCTGGGCTTTATTGGTCCAAGGGTTTAGGAAATATCAAGCTGAAAAATTAAACACAAAAAGGGTTTTTTTCAGCATATTCAGTTTCCTGATCTGTACACCATGAGGAAATGAAAAACCTGACATGTAAAACAGTAAGGGCAGGGAGTGTCTCAAGTAAGTCAGTGAAGCAATCTCACTACCAAAGATGAAATTACAGATGTAGGGTTCCTTGGAAAGGCAGGGACGAGGGAACAAGCCCATTCCTTTATGTGCGTGCTCACGCTGCACACAGCGTGGGTGGCGGGCAGGCTGTCTAGTGTGCACACAGAGGAACAGGTAGGCCTGAAGAAGGATGGTGGTGCACAGTGTAGAGCTCATGTGCTGCAGTTCCAGCCATCCTCAGCAATGCCATTCCACTGCCAGGATATACTGAAGCAGTTCAGCTCCAGTGGCCTGAAGTCAGAAGAGGCACTGCAGCGTTGTAGGAGCTGTAGCTGAGGAACTGGGCAGCCACTGTTGACATGAGGCACCGAGCATGCAGCCATGGGTTACCCTGCCCTGTCCTTCACTAAACATTGGTAAGTGTGTCACTGATACTCATTCTATGAGATGCTTCAGTATCAGGCAGATAGTGCTGAGCAGTTTGGAACAGTTCTGTACTCAAATGCTCTTGCTGCTTATTTCAAGGTGTAAAGTGAGGTTCTGGAAAACTGCAAAGTGATGAAGTCCTGAAGAATATTATTCTCTGCTTGACTCTGGTGCACTGGTGACATCGTACTCTTGAGAAGGACTTTTAAGCACAGGCTGATGTCCGTCACTATGCGTGGAGAGCTTGAAGCAATTGGATATGTTGCATCAGTTCGTATTTTGCATTCAGTTCATCAGAGCTGAAAAAAGCCCTTGTACTTTTCTGAAGAGACAGACATTCCCTAGTCAGAGCCTTATCCTTTTTGTGTACCTTCCAGCATATTTCTGACCACTGTTCATGAGTGGAAAGAATCACATAGTGTTTTACTTCTGAACTTAGTTCTCTTTTCACATGAGGCTGATGACTGGTAGTTGAATAACAAGGATTTAGTGACGTGGAGCTTCTGCTAAACTAATCTCTACATCTACTACATTGGACAAATTACAAATCAGGCATCAGACAGCTACAACTTGAAAGCCAAGATCTCATGATATATGGAAGCATCTTCAATTTAGGAGTAGCAAATCCTACCTTGTAGGCATATGACTTTCCAAGTGACATCCACCATTCAATATTTAGATGTCTAAACTTTTCAGATAAACTGTGGCAATAGGTATATCTTCAAACTGCTACCAGAACCAACATTCATCCTAAAGTGAGAGCAAGCAGGAGCTAGCAATAAGGAAATACTCAGCCCAGCTAGGATTTTCTGCCCAGCTAAATACCCATTTATGCCCCAGTCAGCCAGCCTCCTCCATCGGGGGAGAAATTAAGATCCTTTCTTTCAGAAAAACAGTCAGTTGTGTCTTTTTCTAGAGTTCCCTTCAGCCCAATGGCAATGAAACTTGGCCAGTATGTGGACCCATGCTCCCCGCGTACCTTCCCTGGGAGTGTGATTCAGTGTGCAATTGCACCCCACACCCTGAGCTCTCTGTTATGTGATTCTTTGGCTGAGGTTGCTCCACAGTCTGCTTTGCTGCATCTGTGCCACCATAAACATTCTTGGTGTCAGATGATAAGAAGGAATTGATTTTAAGGCACATGAAGGGAAATCTTATTTTCTCTCTCTTTTTTGAAGGAATGCTTGCACATTTCACATTAAATGGAAATTATGAGCAGAAACTGGTATCTTCTGCCTGCATATATCCTAACCACTAAGCAAATCACAGAATCACAGAGTCAAAGTTGCTATTATTACCATTTCTATTTTTCTGTCCCTGTTTTGTAAACAAGCCTTTATACACTGCTTGCTCAGAGGGTCTGGTTCCATTGGTGGCTGGGTCTGGATCCTCAGTGAATTTAGCTCTCCTTGGCCCACAATCTGCTCACGCAAGAGTCCTGCCTGTGCTGGCTCTGGGTCTCTGCAGGAGCTCTACTCTGAGGAGCATTCACCCCAAACAAGGAAGGACATTGTGAATTTAATTAGGTGCTTCCAGCGTCTGCTGCTGCTGAAGATGATTCTTAAATCACAGCTTTCTGCACAGCTGTCAAAATCCCTTTTGGATCAAACCTCTTGCACCAATCTGCTTTAATGTGCCTGCAGAATTTAAGTACACTGATAACATTCAGAGCATTGCAAGGAAGACTTTCATTGTCCTTACACGATGTTGTCCCACCAACCTTCCCTCTAAAAGTGAAATAATATCTCCAACTGCTTAATCTGTTAGTTACTTATCTTTAATAGTTAACTGTTTGAGAGTTAACCCACAGGCTCATAGGAAGGCATCTGGGGTAGCACTTTGCAGCAGGACTTATTAAGACATTATTAAGGCTTATGAAGGACGTTATTCAGACTTTTTGAGGACATTGTTAAGAAATGGCATATTTCTGGATAAAACATTCATTTATAACGAGTGGAGTTAAGAGGTGGTTTTATCTGCAACAGTAGCTTCTACAATGGGTACTGGCAGGCTGTTTAGCGGAAGCCTGGCTGTTTAACCATGGGGTATGGCTATAAGGAGCACATGTATATGTCTTTCAGGAACTAGAAAGCTAATTTTGTAGTATGGAGTCAAGCAGGGCATATGGTAGATAACAGTCCCCTTTCACATTCTAACACAGGATTGAGATTTCTTAACAAAGGCAATAGAGTTGCAAAACAGCATGACTTTGTTGCAGTTAGTAATTAATGAGGTGCTAAAAGTGCCTAAACAGAGGATCGCAGACAGAGAAGGCATGACTCAAGAGGATAAGAAGCCCCCATCATTTCAAACAACAGTGTCATTTAAATAAACAAGCAGCAAGTCGCTGGGTGTGTGAGGTGGGAAGGGAGCAGCAGGCAGCAGCAACATGCTCTGTCAGCCATCGCTTTCCTGCCTGTGAGAAACCAGTTGTGCTTTCCCAAATGCAGCCAGAGTCTTTAGGTGTGAAACATTTGTTTGATCCATTACTGGGCCGCGGGGGAATCACACACTCATCGCTGCTGCCGCTTTTCTGGTGGCATGTTAGTCGATTCGATTTATAATCAAAGAGCAGTAATTGCCCTGAAGGCTGTTACCAGCAACATACTGTGCCGGATGAAGTCTACCTGGCAGGCTGGTTTTCGGTTTTTTCCCCTCATAACAAGCATCATTTTCTGTGTTCTTAGACGAGCTATAAACCTCTTGGTTTATGCTTTCTTATTTTCTGTTTTCTTTTCTTTTTTATTTTTATTTTAACAAGCTTGGGAGATTTTGTGTCATTCTGCAGGGCACTCCAGGATTATTATTTATTTTAAGCAAAAGCTATTCCAGTTCAAGTATTATATGAAAATAGCAAACGTTTATAAAGTGTTTGTCCTGTAATGTTTACTTTCTTTCCAACCAAACATTTATAAATAGATTGAGAGAAATGTGGCAAAGCACCAAAGCCATCCACTGAGATATTTCATAAGAAACTATAATGTGAAAGTGGAATAAAGGAGTACTTTTGGAAGTGGTGTTTGTTAGTGAATTCTTTTTGTATAGGGGGATATGATGCAATATGTCATGTTGACCCTTTGGAGGCTATGGCATAGTGATCCAAATTTATTCCTGGAGGTACTGCCGTGCAGTACATGTGTTGTAGTCAGACTGAATTTATCTATGCATTTATGCAGCTAAAGAGATGGTAAACTTTGGCTTTCTTTTTCCCTTTCTTTTGTGGCTTTAAACCTAGCAACTGAGAATCCATCACATGGAAAGTGATGGGCCTAGTTAGTAAGAAATCCAGTTTCTCTTTTTTCACATCCAGACAGCTCAGTAAATTCACGTTTGTTTTTTTTTTTTTCCCCAGGTATTTTTTCATCTTACTTTCTGTCAAAGAGAGAAGGAAAACGGTGCCTGTCCTGTATTGCCTCTTCATTATTACATATGAAACCTATGGAATGTATTTGATGTTCTGCTTGTTTTTCGTTAGAAACGTAGACATAAATGCTTTGAGAGACTCTGTGTCTTGCTTCCCCTTGGCTCTTTCTTGAAAATTCAGTTGCTTATTCTGTGCTACCTTTTCTTCTGTTCAGTATCTGACTACCACCTGTAAACAAACCCGCGTAGCTCCCCAGAGTGGCAGTGGGAGCATTAGCAGATGCAGAGAGGGGACACATTGGTGTTTCTTGTGACCTGCACAACAGGGCTGAGGGAGTTTCACTGAAAGGCTTGTAATGACCTTAGTGACTACATTGGCTCTGCTCATTTTGAAATGGGTAACTGATCCTCATTTTAGAAAAAAAAAAAGACATTTGGGATCTGCAGATGTTGCAAACTCAACTGTGTTGAGTTTGTTTGAATTCCCAGGGGCCAAACTGAATGAAGGTCCTGTTCTACAACAGGTTCCCAGAGACATGGGTCTACTCTGACTCATCACTACAGACTAAATCAAAGCCCTCTTACTGCCTTTAGCTGATGAAGACAGGAAGGTTTTGGTGTCCTTTTTGAAAAGTGTAGGCATGCATAATTACAGCTCTATCACCTCTTATTGAAAAAGAAGATATACCTTTGTTTTCTGGTGTCAGTGAGGCACTGAGGTGCTCTGGTCTGAGCGCTGCAGGAGCTTGGCTGCAACTGGCAGAGAGCTCTCCTGAAGAGAGGCTGCTGGGCACAGAGGGATTCTTGCGCTTGGAGAGAACTTCAGTGGGACTACTGCGAGTTTCTGCAACAAAAAAGGAATCTCCTGATTCAAGCTTTTCCTTAAATATACTCTAGAGGGAGTCAAATCTAAAAGTTTATTTATCTTTAAAGTATTTCAATTGCAGTTCCTTCTTTTTAAAGGTTCTGTTTGTTTCCTGTTCGTTTATTTTAGGCTTGTCTATTAATACAGCAATTTTGTTTGAATGTTTGTACATTTTCAGATCAGGTAGGTGCTAATAGTACTTAAGAGGCACTTCTCAGAGTGATATGTCACTGTCGTGGCAATAAATAGCCCTTGAAACCAGCAATCAGTTTTATGGAAGCAGAGCCCTAGGAGACAAAAGAGTAGAAAAGAAAGTGAAAGAGTTTCATATTGCAAAGAAATTGAGGTATTGCTTGTATCAAAGTCAATTTTCTACAGTACTTCGTATGACTTAAGTGTCTCATGACGCCAGGTCTATAACATGGAAACTTCATAGTAGAAGCATAACTCTGAACCAGATATCCCATCAGTTGCACACAGTATCTTGGAGGAAGGCTGTGGCCATATTCTATTTAAAAAACAAGTCCACTTTTAACATTACTATGTAGTTTGAATATACAACTATCCTTAGTTTACAGTAATCACTGGACTGTGTTCTGTGGAATTAAACCTGTATCAAAGGCAGAGGGGAGGGAAGACTGTGCCCCTTCAAAATTTATTTTGGGTGACAGTGTCTCCTGGAGCAGATCTACCTCTCTTTAACCTCACTTTGCATACTTACCCAGTGTAGCAGCAGAAAGGAAATTTTCTGCTTTTATTTAGCTTCCACTGTTACAGCTGCTAAATGTCTCCTGGCTTTCTGACAACAGCAGAAAACAAGCATTTGTCAGAAAACTATGAGTTCAATTTCTTCCCTTAGAGGAGAGAGCGAGCAATGCTCATGAGTTTCCCCTCTAGAGATTCCTCCACAATCATTGAGGGAATTATGCCCACTGCCTCACAGAAAAGACTATCTGGTATCTGGAAACAGAGAAACTCCTCAAATTCCCTGAGATCTAAACACCCAGAAGAGATAATGAGTGGGAGGCTAGAGCCAGCAGTTGAATTTCAACCTGGTTTCACTCATCAATGAACACAACCTGGTGTAACTCTGCAAGCCGAGCCCTGCTTGTGCTGAGCTCTGTGTTGTGAGGGGCTCTGTATTTTTTCATGGGGGAAATGAGAAGGATGTGGAGGGTGTAGTCATGGGGTTAAAATTGATCTGACCACATATCTGCATATGAACTTGCCTTCTCCACTGCTTTTGTAGTCAGTGGAAAGACACAGATATTTTATAACTGATTTATTTGTCTTTGTGATAGATGTCTAGAAGAGCTGACCTGAATAGTGTCCTAAAATATGTAAATGCCTGAAGTTAGATGAAATACCTTCCCTTCTGCACTATTGTGTATAGACAAAGGAATGCATAGAGGGAAGGTCAGGCAACTGATAGAGTATGAGAAAATAAACCCAAGCTCACTGATGTTTCTGATTTCCAAAATCATTCTTGCCAGCTTTGTTTCACCCAGGCCTGAGGCATTTTGCATAAACCCCTGGAAAGCAGTGCTCCCTCCCCACTCTTGTACCTGTGTCTCCTAGGGTGATGAGGGAGTTTTTCTGTCCTGTGGGAAATCCATGCTCATGTCCCTCTTTGCCATTACATTTCCTACGGACTCTGCAGCAAGAAATTGAAAGGCACATCTTACCTAATGGCGAGCACCACACAGGCACAGGCTTTTCCAGCCCATCATCTTCAGCTTACTGTCCATGCTCTTCCCAGCTCTCCAGGCCCAGGGCAGCACATTGCCCAGGTCGCTCTCACTGACCAGTTCTCTGCTGAGCAGCTGAGCATCCCTGTCTCTGCAGGCTGAAGGATGTCCCTTCCTCTGTGGCACTATCCTTGATGGAAAAGTCCTAACTGATTTTGGAAAAAGGAAATAATTGATCAGAAGTCACTGGTTACATCAGGGGAGAGCCACCTTGATACCTGTGTTTGGAGAGAGGAGGAACAAGGGTTTGATTTCCAGCTCTCCACATCCTAGAAGCTGCCTTACCCTACCTAAGCCAATCCAACCAAATGCAATCCAGTGCCATCCAATGGTTTATGTTTGGCCCTGGCTGTAAACACTCCAAACTTTCCTGATAGCATCAATGAACACACCATGATTTTCATGAGAAACTTTAGCTTCCGTTCATCCTCTTTTCTCACAAAGCTGCTAGATTGAAAATTTGGTTAAATTCCCCAGCAACATTTTTCCTTTAGTTCTTTCTAACCGTAGCATTGAGCCTCCCTTAGGAACAGCGTGGGCCATAGGACCGGTGCATGAACTGTGGCTGTGTTTTTCAAAGAAATCAGATGTATGAAGAGGAAACCAGGGTTAATATGAAACATTGCCCTACACCTCACATTGGCTCAAAGAACATATTTTCCTTCTCTTTCTTTCTCTCTTTCTCTCTCTTCCTTATTTTTCTTTTCATTATTAAATGAGATGGATCAGGTTTTCCAAAGTTCATGAAGAGGAAGTGCAGATTCTGGTGTCACTGTTTATGCACAGAGATTGACTGCTGCCCATCAAATTCAAAAAACAGCATCACTAGAACATTATAAAAGGATATTTTATTCAAATTAGATGACTGGCTGCTGCTTTGGCCTCATCTATGCTTTTATAACTGAGTGGAATATTTCACACTTTTTATCTTCAAAGCCCTTTATTAATGTTTACTCATTAGTTTTCACAGTGATCACAAGAAATATAATTTTTTTTATTGTGTCCACGAAGAAAGTGAAGACAGAGAGGACGTGATGAAAATCTCATTTTCCTTATGAGTTGCTCCCCTGCAGAACTTCCCCTGTGATACTGATGGTGGGAGATCTGGTGTGGACAAGGCAGCATCAGCCACCAACATGCAAACACTGCAATCTGCCCTGGGCCGTGAATAGAAATATGGTTGTTGAATTAACAGTGATCAGCCACAGCAGTGTTACAATTATTCCTACCTATTGGTGGAACTGCAGTAGTGGGAATGTTCTTTGGACTAAAATCAGTACAGACACAGCAAGAGATTTGCCCACAACCAAGCCTATTAGGTATTGCAACACAATTCTTCTGTAAATATTCCCATTAAGTTCAGTTGGAATTATGAACTCTTAACTCAGGATGCACTGGAAGTCATGGCTAGGTTGTGGAGAGGTGAAAATAGTAGTGCCAGTAATTCAGTTTAAATGGCTTTTCCTGGTTGTTTTTCTTTTTTTTTTCCCCCTCAAAGCAATTGCTGATCTTGAAAGTAGATGCATCCAAGCCTGTCTTCTCCCTCCTGTGGAGGAGTGTGTTGCAAACACTCTTACATGGCTATGGGGTCTGTTTCCCACAGAGCCTTGGAGGGCTGAAAAGGCAGAAGGCATGTGGCAAAAATCGGGGCAGTTGAGCAATTTTTGAAGGACAGTGAGTAGCATTAGCTCCATGAGATGCTAATTAATGATAGAAATGCAGTGCTGTCATCAAAAGTACTGTGGCCCAGATTTGTACTCTCAGGTGATCCAGACTGCGGAGCTGTCTGCCTCAAGACAAGAATTTCCACATATATATAAAACCATATATAAATCCCTTTAGGGATAGATAATTAACTTTAAATTAATATGCATTCCTTATACAGATTATTTTTCAGTAATCATCAGTTCCCAACATTCTGCATTCACCTAGTTTAGTTAGAGAGGAAGTCAAACCCATCCAAGCCCTATATAAATATTATTTCATTTCTTAATACCAGCTCAATTTTAATTCACTTAACAGCTCTTCTTGACAATGAAAGGCATTTTAAAAGAGGTGGAACTACCTCACTAGTTGGGATTTATGCCAGCTATTAAAACCACAGAGAATGTTGTACTGGGGCAGATTATGTTGCATCTGCCCTCCTGGGGATTCTTGTTCCTGCCTCTGCAGTGCCTTTTCCAAATTATTGCCAAAGACAAACACTGCAATATTCAGAGATTCAGGGTTGTTATGTCTCTGCTGCATCAAAAGTTCCCTGGTTCAACTAAACCACTTACACACAGAACCTTAAGAAGATCCTGTCTCCTACCAAGGATTAAAGAGTAAAGTTCTCCGTTTTTTTGTCCTTGCTTTCCTGGCTCATTGCCAAAACCGCTGAAGAGCTCTCCTTCTGTCCTTTGCAAAATCTCACACAAGCAATATGTTCCCTGGCAGTCAGTGCCTGTGTGAAAGGGAGAGGCACAAAGACACAGAACTAAACTAAACTCAGCTTTCTTCAAATTGAAGCTGAAAGAAAAACCCTAAAGAAACAGAAAGGGGAAAAAAGGCTTAACAGACTGAGCTCTTTTGCAAATGTCATTCTTACTTGTGGCATTCACTTTTTGTGGTGGATTTTGGTAGAACTGGATCCTGAATGAGTATAAGACAGATATTGGACAGGATTCTGCAATCTCTCCTGGTGCTGGTCAGCATTAGCATCTGCACAATTTTGGTTAGTGGTGTGTAGTTTATGTGGATGGCACGGTAGCTGTGCATGGCTAGAGACACTCTGACAAAGGCTTGTCACCCAGAGATAATCTCATGGAAATAGGGCTGTGCTACTTCCAGCGCCTGCTGGGATCCAGAAGCCAGGTAGATGCCTTGCTTGAGGATGACCCCCCAAGCTAGGAAGCTCTGCTGGTCCTGGGCTGGTCCTGCAGGGAGACTGCTTGGAGGGCCTTGTGCTGAGCCAGGACGCCAGATGATGCAGTGCTTCAGGCACAAGGTCACATGAAGGCAGATGCTGAGCTGAGCCTGGCCCTGTGCAAAAGCTCTCATCTCCTCCCAGCTGCCCAGGTACTTATGGGGAAAGTGTGTGCAGAGGTGGCTCTGTTTTGGGATGTCTGGCACTGCCCTACAGGGCCTAAGCTGTCTCTGTGTTCCACATATCCCCACTCTTATCTGCCTTCCCGTGTTATCTGGGCTTCCTTGAGGATCCCTGCTCTCCTCAAACTCCACTGCAGGCAACACAGGGTTAACCGAATTTGTTGGAGTGACTGAGCCTAAATCTTAGTTTTCTCCTGCAAAAACAGGCTGCAGGAAAGGCTGTGGTAGAGACTGGTCTGACTATGAAAAGATGTGTCCATCTGAAGACTAAGAATAGAAGTGCCACCCTAAAATGAAAACCCCAGAAAAGACCAAGAAAATGGGAGAAATACATCCAGTTAATGATGCCCCAGACTGTCTAGGTGGCAGCCTGCTGGGGCAAGCGCCCTGGATTAATGGAATAACCTCTCACCCCTGGAAACTAGTTTAAATCTTGCCTTAGGGTAATAAAGGAAAATTGCATCTGATGGTGTCAAATTAGTCCCTAGTGGACTTTTCTGCACATCACAAATTCACCACAAATTTCACATAGTTTGTCATGATTGGCAGAATCTACTGGGGAGAAGTTTAGGATGAGAATAGCTCAGGTTTTTTAGGCTGGAAGTCAAGAGTCTTTTTGCAAATGGCTTTAACACCATTGGCCCTTCACTGTCAGAACAAATGTCGGATTCATCTCCACTCCTCCAAGCAAGGCAAACAAACAGAGGAACTGCCATCTCATGACAGAATTAAACCATTATTCTCTCTCTTGGCTCTAGAGCCAAGGTTGTTTTTCAGAGACAGATGCAGCCTATCCCAGATCAACATCAGTGTCTCATTTGTGAAGATATTTGAGATTTCCATTGGTCTATAAGAGACAAAAATAATGTAATCATAGGCTAGAGCTTAAAATAATCAAACCTTTTAAAAGACAGTGGACTTGCCATAAATAAACTGCAGATTCTCTTGAAATGTGACACACATTTTCACACACACTACATTGTGTGAAATACCAGTTGGGAGACTCCCTGTCTAAGTCTGCAGGTCTACCTCTGCTTCAGGCACAGGCACATAGCTGTGTCTCACACTTGCTCTGTCTACACAGAATTTGAGGATAAGCAACTCAAAAAGCATATCCTGTGCATTAGAATTTTGAACAAATTATTTCTAAAGAAATAAAAAGACCCTTTTTAAGGGCTTCAAAGAAGATTTACAAGGGCAGGGGAACAAATAGGAAAAAAAAAAAAAGAATGCAAAACAGCAGCAGGAAGATGGGGTATGGATTCATTCTTATAGTTGATGGGATGTCAGGTCTCTCTTCTCTTGGTTCTGGTTCCTGAGCAAAACCACCTTTGATGGAGCTGCTGAACAGTGAACTGGAGAAATTAGTGAAAGTCCCTTCATTCAACAGTGTAATTTGAGAAAAAAAGACCTTTTCTCTGGCTGCTGTGAGAAAGAGACAGTGTGCTGGCCCACATGGTGTTGGAGTAATGACACTACCTACTGATGCCGTCTGGTGTTACCATACACTGCTTTGAAAATATCACAGCCCCTATTTGTGTTATTATTGGATGTCCTTACTGCCAGTCATAGCCCTTGTCAAACAGCTGCTTTCCAGATCTATTGAATTTGCTTATATCCCATTGAAAATTCTTAATAATGGTGTTGAATTGGATATAAACATGTGCTTAATGTCTTTGAACATGAAACTTAAGCACTTTGCAAAGATTAGCTGAAATAAGTGGCAGTAACCTGTGAGTTTTCTTTCAAGCAGCAGGTGGAAACACAACGCCTGTTTTTATGAACAGTCTCACTTGACAAAACAGCCTTTAGAAACATAGAGCTACCCTGTCCTGCTGGTCATTTTGGCTGACCCCTCCCCCCACCCCGGATGGAGATGCCAGTGCCCTGCTGGAAGCCTGGTGCTTCCCTGAGCCTATGATGGGGATGTGCAGAGGCAGAAGGATGGCTGCCAGTGAGCCTGTAAGTGGGAATGGGCTAGAAGCCATTGCTCTGGAAGTTAGGCTTTTGTCTGGGGGTGTGGGAGCACCAAATCCAGCCCCTGACCTGTTGTGTGCCCCACAGGAGTGCAGTTTCATAGACACCTCTGATGGCATGGCTGACTCAGGAAGGTCTGTTTTGCTGCCTTTTCTGCCCACCCTTCCCCAGCCTGCCAGGATGCCCTGCCATGGGCATGTGGAAACCTCTCAGCACAGTGCCTGTACCTGCTACAGGGGGTGGCCACTACATAATGCAAATGAATAGCACAGTGAAAAACATAAATTAAAACGTTTTTCCAATATACACATATATAATGTGCTAGTTTTCTACATAACTAAAATAAGAAACATGCAAATAAGACAAACCTTAGAAGTTCTGTCTGAACAAAAGAATTCTAGTTTCCATTCCTACCCATTCTCACCTTTAGCTCCCTTTGGATGATTAATATCACAGGTTTGCATAAAGCTTTCCTTTAGCATAGTCTATTGTATTGCAGATCCCTATCTAACCCTCTAATCTGAGCAAGTGCTAACATTTAAATCTATTTTCTGGTGGAAGCAAGTAGCTGGATCAAGCTTTGAATGAAGTAAGCTTTTGTAGCTCTAAAGACCATCTACAAAACTGAGTTAAAAAGTCCATTAAGAGGAAATACTCAGGCACAAGTCATAGAATCACAGAATTACAGAATAACTTGAATTGGAAGGGATGTTTAAAGGTTATCTAGACTAACCCCTCTGCAATTAGCATAGCCACCTGCAACTAGATCAGTTTGCTCAGGGCCCCATCCATGGCCTTGGAGGTTTCCAGGGATGAGGCATCTACCACCTCTATGAATCACAGAATCGTTTAGGTTGGAAAAGACCTCTAAGATCAACGACTCCAACTTTGACTGAACACCACCTTTTCAACTAGGCCACGGCACTAAGTGCTATGGCCAGTCATTTCTTGAACAACTCCAGGGATGATGACTTCACTGCCTCCCTGGGCAGTACATTCCAATGTTTAACAACCCTTTCTGTGAAGAAATTCTCCTTGATGTCCAACCTGAACCTCCTCTGGTGACTTCTGAGCAACCTGAGCCTCCCTTTCTCCTCTGAGCAACCTGCGCCAATGTTTCACCACTCTCATCATAAAAAATGCCATCTTTATATCTTCTCTAAATATACCCATTCTTTAGTTTAAAACTATTGCCTCTTGTCCTATTGCAATAGATTCTGCTAAGAAGTTTGTCTCCAACTTTCTTATAAGCTGTTTTCAAATACTAGAGAGCTGGAGTCTTCTTTCCTCCAGGCTCAATAATCCCAACTCTGTCAGCCTGTCTTCATAAGAGAGGTACTCTAGCCCTCTGATCATCTTCACGGCTCTCCTTTGGATCTATTCCAAGAGGTCCATGTGTTTCCTGTGTTGAGGGTCCCAAAGCTGGGCAAAGTACTCCAGGTGGGGTCTCACCAGAGCAGGGTAGAGAGGCTGAACCACCTGCTTTGGATGCAGCCCAGGATATAGCTGGCCTTTTTGTGCTGCAAGCTCACATTCCAAGGTCATGTCCAGCTTTTTGTTCATCAGTATACCCAAGTGCTTCTTAGCAGGGTTGCTCTCAATTCATTCTATGCTCAGCCTATGTTTCTGTTTGGCTTTGGTTCAACCCAGGTGCAGCACCTGGAACTTGGCTTAGTTGAGCCCCAAGAAGTTGCCAGGGGCCCACTCCTTGAGCTTCTCCAGGTCCCTCTGGGTGGCATTCTGTCCTTCAGACATGTCAGTCACATCACTCAGCTTGATGTAGTCTCAAACTTGGTGAGGGTGCACTCAATCCCATTGATTATGTCATTGATGAAGATATTAATCAGTACTGGTCCCAGTATGAGTCCCTGAGGGATGCCATCTGCAACTGGACATTGGAGCAAAATGTTGTTTTGAACCGCGACCTTCTCCTTGACAATTGTTACCAGTGTGTCAGTCTTGTCCATCTTGTGGGTACACTCTCTTTGACCTTCCTTTTCTGGTTAATGTATCTGTAGAAGCCCTTGCTATTCCATGCACCCCTTTCCAAGTCCAGCCTCAGCTGCACCTAGACCTCCCTGACTCCATCCCTGCACAACCAAGCAGCATGCCTTACTTATCCCAGGGTGCCTGTCCCTGCTTCCCCTGCCTATGCGCTTGTTTCTTTCCCTTTATTCTGGCCAGCAGGTCTCTACTCAGCCATTCCAGTCTCTTGCTATTCTTGCCCAATTTGTTGTGAAGGGGATTGAGAGCTCTTTCACTCTTGCCCTGCAGTAGGCACAAGGTTTCCTTTGTTGCCTCGATCTCTGTCTCTTACCTGTAAGCTTTCAGCCTGCTTTTTTCAGCTCTTCACACTCTATCCATTTCTGGATGTGGAGGGCAACCCACTTGCCCCTTCTTCCTCTCCTGTCCTTCCTGAACAGCCTGTAGCTATCAAAAGCCACATTCTGGTCGTGGGCTTCAGCCCACCAAGTTTCAGTTATGGCAATTAGGCCCTGAATCAAAGCCTCCTATACCATTTGCCACTACTTAGGAATAAAGTTAACCTGGAACTCGACTTCAGCTCAATTTCATCTTCCATATAAGAAAAAGAGCAAATGATTCTCAGCATGTGCAGAGATGAATAGAGACATGTTCATTCCCTGTCACACATAACCTGCCCCAGCCTCTTCAAATAATACTTTCATCAAAAAATACTGATAGACCGAAAGGTCACGGGATGTGTTGTACAATGGGTAGCTGAGGACAACCAGAGATGATGTCATGGGCAAGATCTGAAAGCAGAGGAAGGATACAGATCTACGCTTTCATTAGCCATGGTTTCTGTACAAATCCATGCAGAATTTTTTTCCTTGAAAAAAATACGTCCCTTAACTATTTTAATCTAAAACAGCACTGTTAGCTAGTAAAAACAGTGAGGTCTCATCTTTTTGCTGGCTACTCGCTAACAGCTTAAATTAGACTTAGAAAATTCTTCTGTGGATGTCTGAGGCATAAATAACACCATATGTTCAGCAGCAGTTTAAATAAAATATCATTCTTACCTTGACAATGACGCTGCAATTTAGGAGCCACGTCTGCAATCACAATGTGAACACTGAAGTATTCTGCCTAATCTTTATAAAATACTGTATTACTTTTTTACTGCCTCAAAACTTCACTACAAGTATGGCATTATATTTGCGAGGGGAAAACCCCATCATCTTCTAGCTTTGTGCTGCCGACATATACAAACCAGAAAATTTAAATGTCATGAGGAATGACCCTCAGAGTGAAAAACTTGTTCCTAAGAACATATGGACCTCACTGGCCTCAGGAAATGTTTGAAGAGTGAACACATATTTCATCAGGATTTTTGTAATCCCAGGGGTGAGGAAGGAATGAAAACATGACAGAGTAATTTAAAATGGCAGGTATTGCACTTTTCCTGCTCAGCACTGGAAATCAGATACCTAATATTAACAGAAGTAATTATTTTTATTACTCCTATTACAGAGGCTAACACCTGCCATCTCCCAGATTTCTGAGAGGGGTTTAATTATTCCCCTCTGTAGAGGCAGTTATATTGCCCTGGCTGTGGGCAAATGCCATTACTTTATAGAGTGATATCTATTTTGTCTTCCCAGGAGGCTGTACCTGGAAGAGTCTGTTCTGCGCAGAGGGAGAAATAGACTCTCACTGCTGGACCAGAAGCCAAGTCAGCAGCCTCTGAACCCAGCAGGGCCAGACCTTTGTTTTGCGTAGGATGGGAGGCAGCTGCCCTGCTGCCTCTTCATCCCGAGGATGACCTTCCCTGCTGCAGCCTGGCTGCTGGAGGCGGTGGAGGTCAGGATGCTCAACACTGCACCGTGGGGATCTGCTTACCCCTTAGCTCTTCGGCTATCCCACAGCTTGACTTTGGGAAAGTCGTTCAGCTCCAATGTCTCCCTCGGTCCTTTGTGGGGGTTATTTAGATGGCAAGAGATGAACTCCTTTTCCTATTCACGGCTGAACAGTTTTTAAACCCATTTCCATAATTAAAAGTGGACACAACTTAAAACTGATGACAGGCAGTTGAATTCCTCCTTTCCCTAAGTACATTTCACTGCCTGCTTCAGCCACTTGCCTGCTCATAGGACCCATTTTACTTCCAAAGTTCTGGAACGACATTTTAAATATTTTACCTATAAATATATTCCTGCAACTGAAGTGTCATTTTCAATGCTAGATATAACCACCTCTCTTTTTTTTCCCCCACTCTGGTAAAGCAGAGTTTCTATACAGAGATAAGCTTTTTAACCTTCTGATTATATGTAAAAGTGATTTGGGTAGTCTGACATAAAGTCTGATTCCAGGGAACTTTTGCAGTTGCTGCTGTTGTCATAGTCTCTCAGCACAAGCAGGTAGGCATACAGGACGGTGATCAGAAATTTTCTACCAACCCCAAACCACAGGATTTTCAAAGACATTGCACGTTTTTCAGGCTACTGCATGACACATTCCCGCAAGAGCACAGAGGGCTTGGATTTACTGCTGCTGGCACAGGGTATGTGTTGCACTCTAACTAGATGAGTTTTGCCTATAAATCACATGCAACTTACCTACTTTTGCCTTTGCAGTAGAGGAATGAGAAGCCTGTCCCTGGTGATGTATGGCTGATGCTTTCTAGTAGCATGTAGATGAAATATTGCAAAGTGGGAACAGTTTACAGAGATGAGTTTGCTGTGCTGGCATTCAGTGCAGCAAAACACTGTCACCACTTCTGAATTTTTCAGTGGTTTTCACAAGGTTGGTTTTTCTCAGGTTCAATGGCACATGAGTCATGTTAATGTCATCAGGGGGAAGAAAGCTTTGGTGACAGAGTCCTCCTCAACACTGCTCCTTCATCTGGGCTTGTTGTGTGGTTGCTGGTTTCCTCAGAGAGCCAGTAAACCAGTGAGGCTCTCACACAAGTGATGTTCTAAGTATATTCCTTCAGCTTTGAGGCCTTTACTGCTGCCAAACCCCACTAAGAGGCGTGTTAAGTGGTATAATCGCACTGAGCACCACTGGGCACAGACACATTTTCAGCGGTGGTGGAGAAAAAAATCTGCCTTGGTAAAAATGAATGTGTGCTGTGAAAACCCTGGAGATAAGAAATATGAGCTGCTAAGACACACCAGGCTGGTACCGGTTTTCAGTGATCATTTCAGTGATCAGGCTGGTGCTGTGTCTAGAAGCAGATCAAACAGCCAGCCTCCCAAACTCCATGAAAAAATGGCATTGGTGCCTCTTGCAGGTGGCTTTCTGCCTATATGAAAAGATCTGGCCTGCACATGCTGGAAGAAGGAAGAAGAGGTGAAGAAGAAATATGAGTGAAATTAACAGACAAGAAACGTCACTGTGTGCACCAAACTCCAGGTTTGGAGACGTGAGCCCAACTTCAGCCCTTCTATGGGTGCCCATAGTTAACCCTCCCTATTTTTCAGCCGATACATAAGTAGTAAAGGGAACTAGAAATATGGACTGATAATTACCATTCATAACTAACACAGTTAATACAGATCTGAGATTCGGTGCCAGATATCTGGGCTGGCACTGGATGAGGTTTCTCCAGGAACAGAAAGAGCGTCACCACATTGGTATGGCACAGGACCCAAGCAAATGAGTGGGAGAAGTGGCTCAGTGCAGTGCTGCGCTCTGCAGCCTCTCTTGTTTCTGGCGTTGTCACTCATGGTGCTGCATGGTGACAGGAGGCACTGAGAGCGTGCTCTGAGGTACTGTAGGGACATAAGATCTGGCTGGATGGTAGCTGCCATCCCCAGGGCAGAAGCGTAGAGGAAACAGCCCTCACTGCTGCCAGTGCAAAATCAGTGGGGGACTTTAAACAATCTTTACTGTGGGATGCAGAGGGATTTATTTCAACCCCCAAATCTTAGTAAGTTTTTGTCTTTCCACACCGCTCTATGTTATGGAATAGGGATGCTAGAGGCTTGCAGGCAGCATCTGGCCTGTAGGTTTGATCTCTCCGTCCAGAAGAATGTAGACAAATCCAACATAGCACCTACCAAAACAATCCTCTCCTTTTTTTTGGGAATGACATGTCTGGACAGGAAGCATGGGCTGCCTGGCTGGCTTTTTCCTCTCTTTCTCCAGTATGCCAAAGGCATTTCACTGTGCTCCACAATCCTGCACTAGAAATGCATGAAACTGGAGAAGGGAGAGGAATCACCAAGAAATTGATTAATAGGAAGGTAGAGATAGCAGATAATTGAAGTGGTACTTCTGACCTCACCAGCTTTTATCTGTACATGGTTTTATCTAGACTTTTAATTAGCTATGCCATGGGTGCAGAAACCCCAGAGCAGACCCATGCATCACTACTTTCAATCTAGCAGTACTGACGAAGCCAGACTTTGTGATGTGTGAGTCACTATGCTTCTTCAAGACCATTCAGCCACTCTTCAATTTCATCCAGGCTAATAAAGCTTGACAAGCTAATTCTGATTCCTCGAAGGGACAAAATGAAGGTCTCTGTTCTGTAGTCCTGGCATACTGGGGTCCAGAGGGTTTATAATTGACCTGAGCACTGCAGTAATTTGCTTGGGGATGGCGTTCACCAACACATCAACTCCATCTTCAAGGCTCTTCCTGCCAGATCAAGAGGTACCAGAAAAACATAATGCAAAATACTGATTAACTTTACTAGTGAATAAACTCGTTTTATTAGTATCAATTTGTTGCATTGATTGTGTTGGGGTTATCTTCCCATCAGTTAGGTTCATGCAGCTCTGGCATTGTCCATCCTGTGGTTGCTACTTTGAAAGGATAATACTAAAAATCTTTAAATAATGTGTTCATGTGTTGGAGGAAGGGTTACACACATTTTATCCAGAAAAATGATCATATCTAGATGACCTGGTGTTGTCATTGTGGACCCATAGCCAGGCACAGGAGGAGTTTCGAAAGGAGTGGAGGAGCAGGAACTGGCTCCAAGTCCGGGCAGACATTGTGGTCAGTGTCTCAGTGCCTCTCACTATGCTGGTTCTCTGCCTCATTCTGTCAGGGCTTTTACATTATCTGGGAAAATTCCAGCCTTGCAATCATCCTGTGACACCCCCTGAGAAAAGAAAAATGACACTGAAGCATAATAAAAATAGCTGCTACTGTATTACATGGTAGTTCTCCCACAATTAAAACCCACTACCCAGATTTTGGATTCCTCATGGAACAGTAACAGTCCTCAACAACAGAGGAATTGCTATGTAGGTGGGAAGAAAACTCCAGAGATATAAAGCTATTTATATCAAAGAACACTTCCCTCATGAACAAAGGCTTTTTGCTGGCTCGGAAATCCAGCTGAAAAACTTCAGAAGCCTTTGATTGTTTTCTCTGCATGTTCTGCTGTAGCATGTTCAAATTCTGCTTTACGGTAGCACTGGTCAGCAGGCACATGATTTTTGAGGTGGGTGGTAAGAACACCCAGTGCAAGATGCACAGTTTCTGTACAGGTGATAGAGCACTGGGGTGATGACAACACTGGATTTTCTTTCTGCTGGCTTGAAATTTATTTCGCATATGTTTCGCTTTCTGCTCTAACCAGACGATGATGTCATTGATTTGATTGCTATCTTATGAACCCCATAACATCTTATATTATCATGAATCATCTTATATCATCTGCCTGCAATGACACAGCCCTCCCACTGAGAAACGAACCGCCAGGTCAACCTGGATGCATACTGGTGATAGTGATAAGTGCCTTATTGACAAGGAACAGAAGAGGATAAAACAGTGTGAGTAGAAAACAAGTTTTAGAGTAACAAAATGTATTTCCAAGGGTCAGGCAATTATGTTTCAAAAGTGCCAGAGCCTATTTTGATAGGTAGAATTTACGATTGTGACTCAAACCCCAATTTTTGTCAAAGTTTCGCAGTCACAGATCCATGGTCTACATGTCTTGCTTGAAAAAAGGTAAAATCAGCTGAAATGACACCTTCATATTTTACACATGCTGGCAAACTAACAACTTTTTGTTCTGTGTTTGATAGTTTTGTATTTAATACATTGTGCAGCTTTCTATTGTGTGATTTTAAACCAGATCTTTTTAGTCTTCAAAAAAATATATCTTCTGACCAAGCCTTTGCAACACAGAACTCTTGGTCTAGTAAAATACCACTAACAGTGATACCATTACATGCTTTCACCCACAAGGTGAGATTTGCCTTTATTCTGTAGATTTGCAGCACTGGGTTTGAAGCAGCCCGTGGTGGTTTGCTCATCTCACTATGCTACATTTCAGAATAGATACGCCTTTCATTTTCATGACCAATTAGTGTTAATGTCTGCAGGAAAACTTGTATGACTGGGGCTAGGCCCCAGGGCACCATATCCCCACTTCAGCTGGTTAGGGTAGTGCAGTGGACTCTCTTCTTATTAACCTACTCCTCCTGAAACAAGGGCACACCAGGGATAAATAACAAGGTGGAAGAGGTTGATATTTTGGCAGGTGCCCCTGACCTATTTACTTTGGAATAGCTTTGGAAATAGTACCTGCCCAAATTAGGGTAGGTAGGAATAAATTCTGCCTTTTACTTAGCACAGACTGTGTTTCTGAAGTTGGCGGGAACAACACACTCCCAGGAAAAGGAAATTTTTCCGGAAGCCCCATCATTTCCTTTGTCTAGCCAAAATGAGCAAAGATGACACGAACAAGTGGCTTCATGAAGCCCAGCTTTTGCTGGAAAACCCCAGTTCACGGCTGTGAAGTATGCAGCTGGCTTTCAGAAAGCTCCACTCAGGCCATTGCCAAGGGGTAGGTGTGTGCCATGAGGCAGTGCCACCCTGGCAGAAGCAGAGATTCAAGGCTGCTTGAAGTTGTGCAGTGCTGTCAATCCACAAAACTTGCCACTGGGAGGGATGAAAAATCAAGATAGCAGGAACACGCTGTCCAGGAGAAATCCTTGTCAGCACTAGCCCATCAACAAAATGGCTCTGTTCCCACCAGCCCTGATATCCTGCCTCGCCTTCCTGTGATACACAGGGGAGACCAGAGAGCTTCAGTTCCTTCATCCTCTCGCAGGCTGAAGTTTCTGATCCACATTCGCTCTTTCTCATTGCTGGCAGGCGGCATAGCTTTGTGTTTCTGAAGCTGTAAGAAAGGAGTTGATTCAGCAATAAACACAGGCTGTGCTGATTTGGCTTTTCTAGTGGCTGTCAGCCATGACTATTACTCATGCCATACCTCCAGGATCATTTGAATCTGGTATGAATCCAATCTGCTGCTGAAAGTGGTGGTCTCATGCTGTCCTGTGGGCTCAGTCTTTCCCTCCCTCAGCCCTCCCTAGTGCTGTTACTAGCACTTATGTGGGTCTGTGGTGAGCTGGATCAAAGAGGGCACTCCATGGCAAACTAAACTCCCTCACCCACTCCTTTGCCCATGGAAAACTCCACACTGATATAAGCAAGTGCTACCTCAGAAGTGCTCAATCCGACTCTGTGAGGAGTTTGCTTCCCATAAATGTCTCAGGATACCAAAGGAGGAAATTAAAATGGTAGGAAGGAACTTCTTGCTCCCCAGCAGTTGTGGCATGTTATGCTTGTTTTCAGATTATCTCCAAATGTCAAAAATGGGGTAAGACAGATCCAATTCAAAATACTTGTGACTTCACAACACCTCTGTGTACAGGTGTCCCTGTTTGAGACAAAATCAGAGGACCATCCAAATTTGAACATCCTCTCTTAGAAGGCAGGTTTCAGCTGCCCCTCCCCCACCAGGTTCAGGAAAGAATTTTCCTCAGAGAAAAGTGAAGGGAAAAAAACCTGTTTATTTAACAGACACAATGCACAGTGGGAAAAGAATAATGCTAAATATTAAAACCTCTTGCTGTGGAGAGAACTTGGTAAATTTTTAGAGTCCTTCTGTGGGTGTGGTCTCTCTCCTCCTCTTTGGAGCTGGGTCGGCTTGGGCCCACCTCTGGGCATCCCGGGTGATATTTTGGTGTTGTTGCACAGTTTCAGAAGAAAAGAAGGAAAAAGCCGAAGTCCCAGAAAAGAAAAAAGGGTTTAACTTTCCATCTCCCTTTGGAGAAAAAGCTAAAAAACTCGGGAAAAAAAAAATTAAAAGGAAAGGTGTTTCCTCTGCTCTTGCTGCCGTAGAAGCGCGCAGAGAAGTGTGTATCTGTGTCCTTGAAAAACTGCTTTGAAAAGTTCATCTGGCTTTTTTTTTCTTCCTCTCCCACCCAGTTTTAAAGGCACAGAAAGGCACAGGATTTCATGCCTGGGCATAGGGCAGGCGATATGGGATACAACATCATAACGTCACCTCAAGACAACAGACCAGGAAAGTTGCACCTGCTTAGTCCACACCACATAATGCTATTTCTTGTAGTGTTTCAATGGTCCTTTCTATTTGAGAAAACCATACTGGAAGTGTCTGGAAACCTGATTGAAAATACGCACAATAAACTTCCCAGGGCACTTTGTGAAAAAACCAGTGTAGTTCAAGTAGCATCACACGTTTAAAATTGCAAAAGATACTTTGAAACCATGTGTTGTGTAATGATCAGGGTGCTAAATCATGTGTCAAAGCTGAGGGATCTGGTTTCTCTGAAAAGTGCTAATATTTTTTGATGCTGAATAGAAGCTGTGTTTAAAAGAAATGATCAGAAAGCAGAAGTCAGTTTATGAGAGCATTAGTGCTTCAGATGTGGTTTGTCTACTTAGCAGCAAACCCAGCCTGTAGCAAACATATTTGGGACATAAGAGACGAATCATCTTATCTGTGCCCAAACCTCACATAACCATTTGCCTTGATAGTAAAAGTAACCAGTGATTAAATTCCTGCAACAGTGAAGCTGGTAAAAAGTGATGTGTCAGAGAACTCACTGTTTAATGGTTGGTGCCCTTCTGTTGGAAACGAAGGCTGACTGCTGCTTCTTGGCCAAATCTGAAAAGCATTAGTCATTTCGGTGATTTGAACTTCATCCAAGATTTCCTCAGAACTGTTCTTAATAATCTGTCTGCACTGTCTTGCACTTGGAATTGCCCCAGAATGTCCCTGCAAATCTGTTGCACCTGATATACTTGGTGTCCATAAGCTCAACCAGTATTTTGATCTGGTAGTTCACTAAAAACCTGTCTATAGTATGATAAGCTCGACCAATAACTCACCATTTCCACAAGAAGAAAATCCATTTCCATTCTGAAAAATGGGAGCTGATGAAACTCAGCTAGAGACAGAAAGACAAGTAGAGCTGGAATGGAAATTAGCAGCATTGGGACAGAGGGAATTAAGCAGGTTTCAGTCAAGACAACCCCAAACTGGGATTTTTTGATCCCTGTACAGATAAGAAGGAAGACCATACTGGAGAGGCCAACAGAGAAAAGCCATCCACACAGCAATCTATAGACCACTGTCCTTACTTTTACTATGGGGCCATTAACAGCTCCAGATCTTTCCTAGTACTGACAAATCACTTATTCAGGTGTAAAATATTCCCTGAGCTAAACTGAGATGTTCTACATAAAGCTTTAGTCGAGCTTAGGGCCTCCATTTTCTTTATTTTACTTTTGGTCCCTAGCAAGTGGGACTCAGGGCAGCCTCTAAGTAGAGAAGTCACATCGTCAAATACATGAAATATAGTTTACAGTATCAAACAGAGCACAACACAGGCATTAGTGATAGAAATCTTGCAAGTGAATTTGCAGGATGCACTAGTATAGGTATATTGGTCCATATGTTTTTGGAGGTTTTCAACTTACTTGAGATTTCAGAGGAAATTTGGGTTGAAAGCCCAGCGTGTAACTTCAGTCTCCTGGCTGACCTGAGATCACTTTAAGCCCCAAGCACTTACAAAGTGCACAGATCTCACAGCAGCTTGCAATGGACTGGGTTCCTGCAACCTCACTTAGCATCCTGTTCCCATTAGCCCAAATTTCAGTGCCTGCTGGCACCATGGCGCCGGGAAATTTCTTTTGTAGCAGAAATTTCAGGGCGCTGTGTTGGAGAATGAACTCCTAGGATTTTTTTTGTCACACACATATTTCCTCAGCCTTCATTGTACTCTGTCGCCAAAGCTTAAAAGACATCCACAACCAGGCAGATGTACTCCTACCAAAGGCCTTCTCTGAGTCAAGTTCAGCTCTTCCAGTGCCACTTCAGCCTCAAAGTATGTCAGCACTACAGGCTAGTAAGAGATTATTAGCCCATTTTCTCCTTTCTCTTACAACATCCAGCTCAACAAACCACATGCCAGTCCTGAAATTTTAATTGTTTGAGGATTTCAGGAATTTTAGAAGTCTTCAACTGTACCAATACCACAACAATAACTTACCTGTCATTACAGGCCTTACAATTGGCAGCACAAAACTGTTACAACTACAAAGCTTTGGCCATCTGAAGGTCAGTTTATAGGGAGATGTTTAAAAACAACCACTCATTTCTGGCTTAATGGTTTTTTTCTGATTTGTGCATCTTTATCTGGGTTGGAGCATGCCCCTCATGCAACTGCTTAAAGCTTACCCCAGAAAGCATGGTAATACAGTCCTGGCACCCTGTTCCAATATTGACAATCAGCATGAGGAAATGCTGTAGTTATTAAAACCTGCTGTATCCACTTGTAATCTGTGTGATCTTCTTAACAAAGCCAAGCTGCCTTCTTCAGATGCCAGTTGCCCTACTGTACACCTCATCTCTCAAAATACGCTCGGAGGCTCTGAAATGAAAGCTGGATTAATGTCAACAGCTAGAACAGGTCTGTAGAGTCTGTGTCTTACCATCTGTTAGAAAAAAAAATCCTAGACAGAAATATGGAACATAACAACTAGGAAGGAAATGTTGCTAAGTTGGTGGGCTGTGAGCACTTCAGCATAGGCATCTGGAAAGGAACAGGGTCTTTCCCAACACATAATGAAAACAATTCAGAGTAGTGCCACTTTATACTGCTCTGTGAGCCACAGGATGTGTCCTTATGAGTCCTAGCACCTCATGTGGGAGGTGTGCACATCTGGTTGCAGTAATGAGAGGATGGCTTTCTGCAGTAGCTGTTCAAATCCACACTCAACTAACCCAGATACCAGGGAACACCTGTGCTAAATTCACTAGGGGTGGCCCATCCTGATACACTCTGCAAAGACATGAGACTCTTAAGATTTACTCTCCACACTTGAAAAACCTATCACATGACCTTTGTTTGAGCAATAGGACACACAGAGTCCAAATCAGTGTTTAGTATGAGGATCTGGGTTCAGGGACCAAAACAAAGTCAGTAGCCAAAAGTCAAGCTGAAGGTCAGGGGAAGGGCTAGCAACAACAGGCTTCAGTTGTCAGCCAGCCCAGGAGCAACTGCAAGTTCTGGCTGCTCTTTCCAGCCAGTAACCGGGGTTACTTTAGCATGACCCAAAACGGTTGCTTATTCAGTCATTCCTGCCAGGCCTCACTGGCAGGGAGGTCTGGTCCAAACCTAGGACCCAGAAACATGCTCTCAGTTTTCATTTGAGAAAATAAACACAGATAGGGTTTCAAACTGTGGGTGTTAAACGCCCATGAAGAACTTGCACGGTACAGGTCATCCTCCCTTCTCGGCTTGAAATATTCCACATGAAAATCTGGCAGACCATATCTAAGCAACAAACACATTTGTCCACTGTGGGATCTATTTTGAGGCAATACTTAACCAAAGAAGGGCTCAGCCCGAGGAAAACATTTTTTCCCAATCACTAGTAACTTGCAGAAGCAATTCCCAAACATGCCTAACGTTGAACAAAATCTGCTATTAAAGTGAATGTCTAAATTCATGGGCATCAACAGAAGCCAATTAAGAGCAGACAGAAAACACATTTGACAATCTGTCCCACATAATTCCCTGTGTTGGAAACAGCATAGAAAGATTAATATCCAATGAAGTTAATATGAAGAAATACAGAAAGTGATCATCCTTTCAGCTTCTTGCATTTGGTAATTCTCTTCTTGCAAACAATAATCCTGTCAAATGTCACGTCAGTTTCGTAATTTTTTTTTGATGACAGGATACTTTAACAGCCATTACTAATATCACTTGGTATGCAAAGCATGGCCATGATACGACGCAGGAAAACTTCACAATTCAGAGAGCAAAATGATTACACACAAGTCTCAAAAATCTTTTCCACTTGTGTATAGATTTGTATGAATGAATTTCTTTAGAAGAGGCTTGCAGATTGTGGACAGTATTAATATGTTCCCCTTGAGTGGAAATTGAGTGATTATATCAATTACATCACAGTGCAACGTCTTTGGAAAGCTAAAGTAATTTGATCAACTTAAACTGGAATCAGTCGATATTTGTATTAATATATCTGAGAACAGAACTTAGTTCCCATCTTTCCTTTAATCAGGGAGTCTCACTGAAGCTGATGAAATATCTATTTGTTGTGTGTGGCACAACTGATTTGTTAGGTTTGCACAAATTAAAGATGCCTCTGAGGGTTGTCATGTAAAAAACTAGTTTTAGTAAATGTTTCAAAAAGTTTTGCACTTCTCATGACAATTTGACATGCTGACAGAATAAGCATTTTGACATTCTATATTATTTCAATTTATAGGAAATTAGGAAATAAATTTGTTGCAATGCTAAATTAAATCTAGTAGCATGAATTCTACATCTATTGTAAAGGATAAGTACGCCTTTTATTTCAGCTTTATTCATTAGAGCAAGAATAGATCAATTTAGAATAGGTGATTCCATGTCTTACAGAAGGTTGTGTATGGATTTACTTGTAGCTCTGGAAATCCCCAGTAGAATGGAATAGCAAACAACAATACAAAATCCAGCTTCTTCAGCAAATGTGTAGTGAGAATACCATATTTTCTCAGGACAATTACATGAGCAAAAGTTTTGATGGTGAAGACATGCAGTCTTTGCTTTCCTTCCCCATGCTCATTACCTCACTGCACTTTCTCATTCTACTCTGAAGCTCATGACTCTCTCAGGCAGGCCAGGGAAAGCTGCTTCTGAGTCCATACTGCAAATCAAGACACTCTGATGTTACCCTAATTAAAAAAAAAAAAAAATGGAGTTACTTAACAAGCAAAGAAAACCCCCAAATTTCCATAAACTTGTGGTTGCTTTCACAGAATCACAGAATATTCCAAACTGAAAGGGACCCACAAAGAACATCAACTCTTAAATGTGGGGATGGAACCCACAAACATTGTCATCATTAGCACCATGTTCTAACAGCTGAGCTAAGCTCAGGGTCTTTTGTCCATAGGTTTCTTTTTAAAGAACACACTGGAAATTCTAGCTAATGCTCCAATTTATGCCTTCCCTTTAATTTAATTTCATTAACTTGTTTCATGAATAGCTCTCTCCTTTCCTCCTCTTTTTGCTAGATCTGATCAAGAGGTTAAAGAGGCCCTCATACATATGCTGAGATTGAAACACAATCATGTGATAATTACACCGTTTTTATCCATTGGGATTCCTGGTTCCTTTGTTGCAGAATATGACAAGTTTGTAGTGAAAAAGGGGATCTCAAGGAGGGGACAATCTCCCAGACAATCTTGATTCCACCACAGCACTCTTTCCAGAACAGAGATTGGCAAAACTTATCCATATCATAATTCATTGCAACAAAGATGGCACAGTAGCTTCTAAGATATATATTCTTTGGGCCTTCTTATAGTTATGGAGTCCAAACACTAATACACAGAAGAGGGATATCTAAGCCTTTCATAAATATCTCACCATATTTTGTCTGGGTTTTTTGGGAAGTATAGTGAGATTTTACTTCCTGGAAGCTTTTTTCCATATCTATAGTTTGGAAGCATTGAGAAAACCACAGTCTAGCTGACAAGTACACTGTACATTTCCAATGTATTCTCTGCTGTTTGGCTACTAAACCCACCATAGAAAGTGTAATTTTGTTTAGTCGTGTGAGCCTAGTTCTCTCCGACAAATGTGAGTCCATTCAGCACAGGCAGAATTCACTTTCTTGTTTCAAAGACTTTCTAGGCAATTTTCTGAAGTACTGAGATATTCAAAGCAGTGGAAAAACTCTTAACTTTTTCATTTAAGTGTCAGTACTTTTTTCAGCATCCAAATATAAACATGGGATTTATTTATATTTTGTGTTAATGAAATTTAATGTGTTAGTTTCTGCTTTCTTGACTTATTTGCATAAACTATAATTTTTTAGCTCTCCCTTCTTGCTAGAAATCAGTCTGTTATATGACAAAAAGCTTCCCTGGCAGTTCTGCTTTCTGGTACTTCCAGAGATCATTTTGATTCTTCTCTTGCTGATTTTTCTGGTAAAAAAAAATTTCTTCTGTCACATGTAATTTTACTGTTAGTTTCTCAAAAACTCTCTCTTAGGATATTCAGTCTGTAAGCATTTGTGGGGAAGAGCTATTTGCTTCCATGAATTTTTTTTCTTTGCTCTTTTAAACTCACACAACGGATTTCTTATTCTTAGAATATGGGAAGAACTGATGCCAAGGAATTTCCCCAGAGAGGGGAACTTCTTGTTTGGCCAGACTTACAGTGCACTCAAGTTGGTGTAAGTCCATACAAGACAATGAATGGCATTGATAATTTGGTATGGTGATAATCTTAAGCATTTTAGTTTTATTATTTTATAACATAGAGAAGGTTGGTGTGTTTGTATCATTTTGATCAGTTAATATATCTCATGTTAGATACCTAAGGAAGAGGGATCCAGGAATAAATTTAGAGGCATCAAAGACCCATGATTTTACAGTTGTTTATCTTGGGAAATGCAGGTGAAGGCTGGTTACCACACAAGATTCTTTTCTGCACAACAGCATTTCTTCTGCCTCACATCAAAAGCTTTATGCTTTGCTTTATGGTTGGTAGATTCAATCCTTGTCTAAAGGTTTTTTAGGAGGCGTCAACATTTGAAAAAACCCAGGTAATAATGATAATTTATATAAAGTGGAAAACCAAAGGAAAACAACTCCCAGCACTTTGATAGAAAGATTATTAATGATATTCATATAATCTGATGTTCATATTGCTGCGTGAATGTTTTAATCAAACCAGGGCTTTTATCTCGTTATTTCACATATAAGGTAACAAAAATGGCACACTAAATTGACATTTGCAGGACAGAACTAGGATTTTCTGAAGTTAGTTTTGGTCTTTTCAGATCTTGTTCTCCAGTTCTGTCAGTAAAGAAAGAAACCTCAACTGACTTGAACACAACTCTACAATCTATCTGCTGTGGGCTGGGCCAGCATGCTGAATTTTATGCTTCTCTTAAGGAATATAGATTCACTAAAAGCAATTATAACCACATGGGAACATTCAAGGCAGGCAAAGAAGAGAATGAATCAAAAATTAAAGAACATGGAAAAGTGTCTTGCACAAAAATCAACGGCAAAAGCAACTAGTGTTTTGTAGGAATGAAACTGTGCAGATATTAACCACATCAGATAGTGATGAAAGGACAGTAAGTGAGATTGCCATACAGATGATGTGGAAAGGAGTCCAGCCAAATGATGTTTTCTGGATGAAGGCAGCAGCAAACACAATCATGCTGTGCTGTGCTGTGATGTGACAACCTGTCACCCTTGTTGCACATTTATTTTTTGTTCTCTTTAACTGCAAACTAGGATGACTCAGCACACCCAATCTTTTTGATTCACTTTAGGCATTTGGTACTTCTTGGGAGTTAAGATTGACTACATGCCCAAGACTACCCAGGTAGCATGGGTGAAAGTGGAAATCTGGACACAGATGAGGAAACACGGTGAGGAAACACAGTGAGGAAACACAGGCCTTTCCTACCTTTTGAGACTAAAAAAAAGAAATGTGACATCTGCGTCCTTCCAGATGTGGAAGTTTGAACATTCCATCATCAGAGGATGGACTGGAAATACTCCAGTGCCTGCTGCAGTTGTGAAGAGGGAAACACTGTGAGAAGGATATGTATCCTAAGAAAATCAGAAAGTCCAGAAAGCCCAAGTAACTTACGATCTAAGAGATTATGGGATCCACACACTGGACATTGCTTTGCCTTCTTCACCCAAAGGTGAGAAAATGCCTATGTGAACCAGGTCTGTGCAAAGCACTGTCTGCAGCCATTCCCTCTCATGACAGCTGAAAGCAGTAGCAGTCCTTCTCGCCGTCTCCAGAGAATATGCTGTGTGTGATGGCATTCAAGAAATGTGAGCATCATTGAATATTCTCCTGCCCCTGAGAAGGTTCTCACTCTCCCTTCCATCATCAAGGGAAAGGTTCTAAACTGCACAGGTGCACTCACAGTAATTCCTTCTTACCTTGTTCATGAATATTTAATTAATAAACCAAAACCTTAAATTGTTGCCGGCAAAATGCTGAATTCCTCTCATTAGTGCTCCCCTCCTTCCCCACCAAAAAACAAAAAAAAAAAAAAAGAAAAAGAACTGTAGGAACATGACAGAAGTGGTATCAATTTTTTTTGGTATAGGGAAAGAAATGAGATCCAGAAGGACACCTGCATCACAGCGGTGCTGAGAAGGGAGCTTAGCATGGAGATGGAACATTTAAAGTATTCTCCTGCTTTCCACATTTCATAACAGTCGCAATGGACATGTCTGTGTGGAACAAACTGGCTTCTCCAAATTCCTTGCAGACTTCCCTTATTCCCTTTGTAGCTATAGACCAGTGGAGCAGAGCCCGGGAGTTTCACTTCAGGCTGTCAGCTGTGAGTAGCAGGAAATACCAGCATAAAAACCCTGACAGGCAGCATACAGACCAAATAGACTTGAAGACCCAGTCTTTGATTTCACTGAGGTTTACTCACCCATCTGTAAGATAACTAGTTTTTAAGTCTCAGGCTGATCAGTGGAAATATCTCTTGTTAAAGACAATGAGAAATAGGAAGACTTATGGAAATACTTACATTTGTACAGATCTCTTTTGAAATAGAAATGTACTTGCAGTACTAGGAAGACAACAATAGATTTTATGGCAGCTAGAAATTCCTCGAATAGCACTTAGGACTTTTAAAATTAGTAAAAAGATCTCCTTAGACACTACACATAAAAGCCTAGCTCCTGGAATTCAGTGGGAGTTTCATCATCAGTTTTAGTGGAGTCTATATTTCAATGCACAAGTATGAAGTCATAGAAATTAGAGATGGAAAAAGCTGCTTAATAACACAGACCAGGCCCAAAAGCATGAGGATTTTTTTCCTTTTTATTTTTATCCTCATAGACTTGTTTGGCATCTGAAAACATTTTGCAGACTCTTTTTCTCCTGGGACTTTTCTTCCTTCCTTCCTTCCTTCCTTCCTTCCTTCCTTCCTTCCTTCCT
>VYXC01003419.1:649723-683514 GCA_013397175.1 Platysteira castanea
CCTCCCTCCCTTCCTCCCTCCCTCCCTTCCTTCCTTCCTTCCCATCTCAAACCCCTGGTGTATCCAGGAGACTGAAGAGTAGGGCAAGCAGCTCGGAACTCCTGATGTTCCTGACTGAGGAATCCATTCTCTTTCTCCCTCCCTTGCCAGCACCAATACCCTCTCATGGTCCCCGAAGGATGGGAAAGAGCTTCTGGACCCCACTCTACCTCTAGGATGCTTTCCAGTGGTATTGTACACAAGAAAATCCCTGCCAGCTGACATCACACAGCAGCCTCCAGTAGCCCAGGCTTGGCCACTTTAATCTGTCCTGTGCAGGTTCAGCATCATATCCTACAGTGAACCTTCTCCATCTTTTTTAGGCTTTATGCAACTAATTTTTCACATGGTCTAAAATAAACTCTGTTAAAGCATACCCCAACTTTAACAGTCAGGGTGCATAAGGAAAAGGAAAACCAAAATGTTCTCCAGCTGGGAGGAGGATGATGCCTACTCATCAAATATTGTTTGAAAGTTTAGCAGGTTTGGTCTACATAATTTAAACTGATATCTGCAGTCAGTCAGGTTTCCTAAAAGGAGTGGATACTGCCAACACATCAAAAAAACCCCCCAACCAACTAGACAAAAAAGACATTTTTTGGGGTGTAGTTAACAGATCTACTTTAAAATTCTACTTTAGGAATACATGAGAAGTGCTTTCCAGGAGCCTCTTCCTCTAACTGTCTGAAAGAGCTGGATGACCAACGCAGATGTACACATCTACACTGCTGGCACACACATGAAGTAAGAGGAAACCCAACTAGGTACCTATTAAGACATCTATATACCCAGACAACATTTTCATTTGGAGGTGCTGAAATCAAGTCTTACAAACTTGAAGTGACCTAAAAGCTAGAAATTGATTCATCTGTTCGTTTCTTGTTGTGAAATTGCACCTTTCAAGATTGCAGTGAAGAAATGCATTAATCTTTTCACCATATTTTAGTTTCTCTAAGACATAATCCTATAGTTTTATCGCTATAGGTCTACATCCTATATCTACAGATCAAGACCTAAGGATCTGGTTGTCTGGAAATCTGTAAAATCTTAGACAAGGTCTAGAAGATGCAAACCATATGTTTGTCTTGCCCGTCAGATCCTGGAATTAAACTCATCTGTAGACCTTTGTTTTATCCACTGCCATATGGGAGGAGTATATTGTAGAAAATATAGAAGAAAATACAGGTCTAGGTGGAGAGGAAAAGTGCCTGGTAAGAGCACTTTGCCTTGGAGGAGGAATGCATTCATGAACGTATCACTTGCTCTCTACGGTGGAGATGTGCATTTTGCATACTCTTACCTAAGGGCCTGAACTACAGCCTAATGTTAATAATTTCCCAGTTTTCCTCCCTTCTCATGAACAGTTGTGTCCTATGGAGCTTTATAGTTTAATGTCTGCTTGTGGGAGAGGTAGATCACATTCTACCAAAGCTTCCTGTATGTGAAAAAATGGCACAGCACTTAATGTAAAATACTACTTGTCAAGAACTGCGTAGCAAATCACACATGATCCCTCCCTTTCCCAATTAAAAACCTACCTTTAAGAAATGTGGCAATAAGCAGAGGCACATGGGCTTTTTGGCAGTCTGCCTGAAAATCCCTGCAGCCAGTGAATAATGATTACACTACAGAGCATCTGCTATCCAGAAATAGACTGTACTGTCTCCTGAACCTGCTATTGTGTCTGTGGACACAACACGGTGGAGGTGAAAGTATTTTTTCTTCTGGTCACAATGAGAAGCCAGATTTTCATTTAAATTAAAGATGTGATTAAACAAAGTCCAATAATACATAATGTTAGCAAAAGATGGACATATATCAACTATTTTGCTTCAGATTTTTCTATATGAAAATTAAGTATTTGCTATAAAACTAGAACATTTCTAACAGAAAACTGTTTTCCAGAGGTGTCCTATAAAAAATTCAACATTGATTGAGATTAATGGCTGATATCCCAAAACAAATATTTCAGGCAAGTTAATAAACACAGAGAGCTTTCAGGGCAGGCCAAGCCTTTGTAGGCACTCTTTCTTCACCACAAAAGGAAAAGTATTTTCATTCTCATCAGGGACTTAGCTGATAAATCAAAAGCCTCTCTTTACAGGCAGAGAATAGACATCCAGAAAAAGTGCTGAAGGGTCATGAGGAACAAAATTGCCTCAAGAATATTGGGTGGAAAGACCAAGCCATAAGGAGTTGGGATAATTATGAATTGGAGAGAATGAAGAGAATAACTGCTTTCCTGCTCTTTGTGTGTGTGTGTGTGTGTGTGTGTTTGTTTGTTTGTTTGTTTGTTTGTTTGTATGCTTTGAAGCCATGGTGTATCTCTGTTAGAAATGAATACGCACTCAGCACCTTGATATTGGTACCACTCTTTCAACAAAACAGATCTGCTTGTATTGTCTAACATTTATGGCACATGCACAGTGGCACTTCTTTTTCTCCTCTATGTTTCACAGTGACTTGAGTCTCAGCCACAGAGATTTTCTTTGTCTACTGAGAAAGGGAAATAAAAAGGATCCACACTTCTTAGAAATTCCAAAAGAATATGGTATTGGCAACTGAATGAGAATTTAGGAATTTTACCTATGGACAGCTTATTCCTCTCTTTGTCTGGGTTTAGGCAACCAAGTAGAATTTAAGAAGCAAAAGATTGCACATTAGGAACTTGCCAGTAGTGAAGCAGCATTAATAGAAATGCCATCTCAAGTGTCCCATATGTTAGGAGGCTCAAATTAAAAACTTTTGGGTATAGGGTATAAACCTGAACATAACACATGTAAAAATAAATGGCTAAACTAGAAAAAAAATTCAGAAATTTTGGAATTGGTGGATTCAGCTTTATTCAGAAATCCTGAGGAGAAAAAAAAAAGTATTCTGAGCAAGGCTTCATTTTTGTTTGCTTCCCAATGCCTTAGGAAGTGTGTTCATTTTAGTCAGGTTATCACAGCTTGAGAAGATGTATGAAGGTGAAAAGGATGATATCTGTTGTATTGTGATAATGGTTAGGATGTGAATCTGCAATTGGTTATGCATTAGCTGCATCTTTTTCACTGACAACACAAAGGTCAGAATATATAAAATTATGCATAGATGTAGACACTGGCTGGATCAAAGTCACAAAGTAAGAAGACAGCTCTGGAATCATGGATCCAAACTTCACTTGGATAGTTTATAACCATATTAACTTATTTGTGATTTTTATAAACAAAAAAGTTCACCTGATTGTTCAGGGTTAGACGTGTAGCCCTCAAGAAATTATTGTTTGTAAGTCAGTAAAGAGAGTTACATATTTCTTCACTTGTTACAAATATTGAAGAAGCTGAGACGATAGTCCTAACTTTAATACATGAAATGAAATTTATCCTCTGACATACCAGCTAAGGCCAAAATAAAAAAGCATGTAAAATGGTAGAACTGTTTATAGCTTTCTGATTCTTTTCCTTATGAGGAAAGTTACTTATTGTAATTGTTTTCTCTCAACATCATTCTCTTATTATATATCAACCTTGGTTCAGGCATTTTGATACTATTGTCCCACATCAAACTAAACATTACTTGGCAACAGGCAAGGACAAACAGATAGGCTTACAATTTGTTTTTATAATTAGCTACTGTGTCAGTGTGAAAGCTAGGATACATGTCCAAGGTATATGATCATGACGTGCCATGCAAGGCTACCTTCTAGGCTCATTCTCAGCACTGACCATCAGGAACAAATGGGCACATAGCAGTGTGTAATCTTGGGCTGGGCAAGGGCAATTTCAATGATTAAAATGTCTCATTACTGAAGCTGCTTGTAGACATTTAAGCAGAGGTGGACCGTGACAGGTCATCACAGAAAGTTAGAATCATCCCACCCATTTCAGATCGTTGGCAATGCTGCTTGAGTTGTGGGCAGAGATTTGTTAAGTTTCTTTTTCTGTTGGTGTAAAGAGAGAGAAGTTCACTGTCATATGCAGATGTCTAAAGTTAGGAGGGATGAGTGAAAGCACAGCTGTTTCCAGGCATAGGCAAGGTGGCATGTACTGCCTTAACATCTTTTCACATATATTTCCATAGAGGGATAGTTCACAATAGGTATAATTGAGCTGGTGCTGCTACAATTCAGATTCCTCCCTCCCTTCCCACCCACAATGAATAGATGCTACCCATGATACAAAAACCTCAAAATTTATGGGTTACATGTGAACCAGCTCCTTAAAGCACTTCCTTTCGTAGACTGAAAATTATACCAGAGTGGTCTTCATGCATGGTAAAAGGAATTGTCTGGTCAAAGAGGAGACATGACAGTGCTGGGCACAGATGTGATGGGAGCAAATAAGCTGGTCAGTGCCATAGCTGCTGCTCTGTGAAACACCACTTAGGGTTCTGGTACAAGAGGAGCTTTAGGACCTTCTTAGCTCACCTAGGAAATTCACCACTAAATAATACATCTGGTTAAGCTGTGTGAAGTTACACTGCAGTTCTTAAATATGTTTCTATTTGATAAACACATTCTGTTTGATAGGGGAATGTGCTGTGGTGGGCTATTTGTGTTGATTTCGGATGCATTGCAAGAGCTTAGGAAGTAATGGAAGCACATTTAGACAGTATACGTGTAGACAAGTTTGTCCAGAATACATATAATGCAAAAACTGTATTCTGGACTTGATAATTTCTGTGGGTGGATTTTCTGTTCTCATCTGACAGAGGTTTTGTACTGGTATTAAGCTGTGTGATTGATACAACAGGACACAGCAGAAAACCAGAACCACACTGTTCAATTTCACCTCTAGAAAAATTAGAGATTAGTTTTGCATGTTTAATGTACTTTGACTACGTGATTATGTAGATGTTTTACTCTGAACACATTCTTCAAAATGTTTAAATACCTTTCCTTGTCAGGGTCTTGTTTACGTTTATGCTTTTGTTCTTTACCATGAATGCGTCCGGTCAATATTTTCCTGATGGCAGAACCTCTGTGCATAATGTGTGCATTTGTTTTCTTGAAAATGCAATGAATTTGAGACACTTTCAGTAAAACAAAGAAGTGTTCTGCAAAGTCTCTTAATTCTTGACAGCTCTGCCCCAAGGACAGGACCATTGGGCTCCCAACCTTGGGCAATTGTTTTTGTCTGAGAACAGTGAACCATCAGAAACTCCTGCTAGTGCTCAGGAAATGTGTTGATTTCTATAAAAAAGCTGCAGGATAGAGAAAGAGATGACTTGGGCTTAACCATTATTTGGCCCAGTATTGATCAAGCACTAAAGGAAATCTTGTGTCCTTCCCCTCATCTTGTTTTCCTACAAAGCAGTAAAACTATTTCCTTATTGACTCTATCTGCAAATATTTTTTAATAGCTCCAGACTAATGGCTTAAAGTTTCAGAACATTCACTCAGCCATTTTGATTCACAGCATGATGGAGATAAGAGGTAAGGTGTTTAAATACTTCAGTGATAACATGAGGGCTGCAGAGAATGCATATCTATTCCACTGGGCTCAACAGAAAGCAGAACATTTTCCTGGAGCGTAGAAAAGATTGATACATACTGTGCTATTGTGTGTCGAAACAGACGTGTCTGTGTTGCGAGCTGATTCAGGTTACTCGGCTATTTCTCTAACCAGACACTCATAGCTCCCTATCTTCTATTCCTCTGATCAAAAGCAGCCATAACTCGCAAGCATGGATTCATCACAGAGGTGAGAGGAGACAGCCTTAGCTCTCTGAGCCATCAGTCAGGGCACTGTGTGCCCCTGTATTACATCAAGCAGCTGTGGCCACACAGCTCTGCAGCCTCCCCATTCAGATCAGAGCTTCAGCTACCTCTGTCTTAAAGGCATTTCCCTTCCAGGATCCTCACCCCAGCTGCCTCTGTGGGTAAGATTTGAACAATAAAATGAAGACAACTTCCAGCTAGTGTCTATGTACTCTTGTCCCTCCTCGCAGGAGGGATTTGGACAAATTTAAAGAGTATCACTAAAAAAAAAAAAAAAAAAAAAAAAAAAAAAAAAAGGAATGGTAAACATTTTTATTTTCCTCCTAAATGGCTGTAAAAGGAAGCAAAAATGGGCAGCTCAGGGGCTGATACATGCTGTGTCAAATGACTAGAGTTTTATGGCCTTAAGAATCTTGGAATATTTATGACAGCACATACTGGCCTGAAAATCAGGGCTACTGTTAGGGTGATGTGAACTGGCTGAATTTTTAATATTGAAAATTTGGCCTCAAAAATGTGGGAGCCAGTTGCTGTAAAGGAGTACACCTCTTCCGAAGCAAGCATTGTCCCTATTCTTACAGTACAGAATCACCACAGGCAGGCATCATTGTGTCTATGCTTAATGTGTGCTAGAGGGGAAAATGACAAAATTCCCACTTACGCCTGAAGAATGAAGAATATGGGCAGACATACTTTTATTCAACAATCTAGTATAGTTTATCAGTTCGCTGCCCTGTCAATTTGTTACCCCAAGCCCACCAGAGCTTATTGCCACATCCCCGTCACTGGAATGACATGAGTGTTAAACAGAAAGAGTCAGTCCAGAATATATTTTGAAAGCAGACTTTGCAATGCCTGGGATAAATTAATCTTCTGGCATTCTTTTTTACTTCATTAACTTCACCATATTCATGACAAGTGGGATAAGGCAACAGAGAAGTAGCAAAATAGATGGGACTTTTACAAAAGAGGATGCTGCCTTGTACCTCTATTTGAATAGAACTGGTCCATAATGCCAGCTTGGCAGCCTTGGGCTATTCCAAAATGTCTAGACTTTCTTATTAAAGATATTCAATTTTCTGGCTTTTGCCGAGATCAATAAAAACATAAAAACTTTCATAAAATGACAAATGGATGCAGTAGAGGAGAGAAACCAAAAACAAATTCCACACCCAAACCCCAACAATTTACATCAGTGCTGAGCAAAATGAAATTCTTAAGAACAGATGTTACTTCAAATTCACAGGCACAGATCAACATTTCAAAGAGTAAGGAAGTTTATCATTTAAAGATTGTGTTGGAATTCAGGAGCTGAGCAACTACAGGCAGAAGAGATGTTACGTTAAGATTTGGTGAGGCTATATGCCTGCATTCATAGATGGCAACTCCTACGTACCCATTAAATGTTCTTTAAAAAGTTGCAGGCTGCATAGGACAATCAGAGTCACTTTCTGTGGTCATAGGCAAACAGCACAACTAGTTTGCTGGCATTTCAGATTTTCTGCATCTTGTTTTAAATTCTTTAGATTCACTGTACTATATAAAAATGTGATAGTTTGCATATAGGGAGTTGTGGTTTTGTTCAGATCTGCGGTTTTTGCATCCTGGAAGTCTTGTTTTGAGACCGAATCTGGTCATTCCAAATTGATTACACAAAAGCTATAGAGTAGGTTATAATTTCCATGGTGTGTGTAATATGTGGTGTAGCTGATTGGGCACTCAGAAATTGTGGTAGACCCTCCAGCTTGCTAACTTCCTAACTCAGCAGATCACAAGCTTTTATATATATATATGTCCCGTAACAAGGGTGGTGATGTTATTACTGTAGGTCTAATTAGATATCCTTTAATGTTGCTTTCACTCAAAAATCTTGGAGATGCATTTCATCCGGATTTGGTTCTTTTCCAGATTTGTTAAAAAGGAAATAATTATTCCATATCTCCACCACAATTTAAAAAATAACACTAAATACTTGCAGGACATTGCAGACTGAAGGGAATTAAAATAAAACCTCCCCAGGAAAAGGAAACTTACCCCGAGTTACAAAAAACAAAACCAAAACCCTGCATGAGTAACTGGATCCCAAAATGTAACGAAGTGTTGGCTGAACATTGTGCTGCATACCAAATACTCTCTTTAACAAGATGAAATCGGAAAACAGTGGAAACACAGATCAGACTTTCTGCTCAGAAATGGTAGTGTAAGAACAAGGAGCTGTATTTGAGATAGGCTTCCCATTCATAAATATTTTTAAGTTAAACATATTTTTGAAGAGACCTATTTTTTGTGAGCAACTAGAATCAGAATGGAATAAAAGCCTCAAATAAAATCTACCAAGGGCTTAAGGGAAGTGGCACATCACATTAGTAGAATAACATTTTTCCTCCTAAGACAGTATTGACACTCGGTAGAAATTAAGAAGAGAAAGAGAAGATAGAAAATGTTATTTATACTCTGGTGATAAACTTGAGTTGGACAATTTTTGATTGAAGTATAGTCTCACAGAAATAAAATAAAATAGTAGATGAATCTGTTTGTAATCACTGGATCTATCGATAACAGATACTCTGTTTGTCGTAGCTCTGGAAAAATTGTCAAAGATGGGACACTGCGTGAATGCACTTGAAAGAGATTTCCCTCTCCTTTTCCTCTCTCCATCTCTGGAGTCTCCTATGCTGTGTAGGACAAGGATGGATTAGGCAGAAAGTGAAGCTGGACAAGATTGCTGCAGCCCAGGCATCCCAAGGTATCAGCAGAAAAGCCACTGAGAGCTTAACACAGCACAAATGTTACTTGACTAACCCTGACACAAGAGTGGAATGCTAAAAGAAAAGCAAGGTTTTAAGTCTCAGCTCTGTAAGTGAGGGGCAGTTGCAGGAGTGAAGGAGGAGGACTGTCCTGTGCATTCTGCTCAAAAATCACTTCCACACCTATATTCCAGCATACAAACACACCAGTACCATGGGACTCCACTGCCCTCTGTAAACAGGAACTTCAGTATCTTATGTCAGTGCCTGGAGATAGAAATGGACACAAACTCAGGGAGAAATACCTGCTTTAGGTCCAGGTTAACTTTACAAGGTCCTAACACTCACTGAGGTCTGAAACTTCACTATATTAACAGGCTGTTATTTGAAGCTTGAACTGCATTTTCAAAATTGAGACAAGCACCAAGTCAGAAGAATTTGAGTTTCTCCTCACTGTCTAATCTCATGACAAGTCTAGTGATATTCGGTTCTTTGATTCTGTGTACTTGTAACCATCCCAGGAAGAGGAATCTTGCCATGCCCTCTGCTTAAGCGTGGCATATTTAAATCTTCCCACTAAAGTGATTAGATCTCCTCTGAATTTTACCCGCTGGCTATGTGGCAGCAATGCTTCTTTACCACAAAGAATAAAAGTAAGTGAACTTCCTGCACACTGCAGACCTTATTTCTTTATCAGAAATTGCCCTTGGTTTGATAATTTTGAATTTAAACTTGCTGTGATCAGGAGGGGTCAGATATACAGGCATTGTCAGACATTCAGGACTCAATTCTCCTAAACATATGAGAGCATTCCCCCTTTTCCCCTGCCCTTATCATAAAGATATCCATGCTATGGTCCAGAAATGTTTCATTCTCTTGAAGGTCCTATTTTTATCTGCCAGTCCTCTGTAGCAGATATCCTCTCTGGATATCCTCACGGTAAGGTCTCCGGAGTGACACTAAGTATCTGTGTATGAGCAACTGAATCAAACACATTAAGACATTTATCACATGATTTTCAAAAGTGTTTTGTCACTCATCTCCTACAAAAAGGCACTGGAGATTGATTTGGATCATTGTCATCATTAGCAACCAAAATAACTGGTCTGAATACTCTAACCTGTCACCATACAGCAATTGAATATCTTGCATAATGGCTGGCACAGGTCCACTAGATAGTTTGCCAGACACCAGAAAAGGTGAAAAAGAGTATCTATGGACAGGATAAACCACAGAACCTGAAAATCAGCACACAGCTGACTATGTTTAGAAGACATTGTTTTATTGCCATATAAAAGCATTATAAATATCCATTATATTAGTAGTAATATATAGTAATATAGTATATAGTAATAGAGTAATAATATATAGTAATACAGGCTGATATTAATATCAGCCTGTAATTGCAGAAATAAAGAATTATATACAAGCTTGACTGCATTTCAATTAACAAACCTGAAAGTTTTAAACACATTTTTAATATATTCTCAATGGCTGCCAAGGCTGTAGGTCTGCAGAGTTTCTTCCCCACCATTTCTCACTGATGCAAGTTTCCCTTGTGTAGGATGGGGTGATGCCTTGAAGGTATAGGCATCTTTTCAAGAGGATGAATGAAGAAACGGTGTTCCTGAGTAGTGTCCCTGATTTCTGCCACCCTGACCTGCCTGCCTTGGCCCCAGAGGGATGTCAAATAGGCTGGGAGAACAAGCCAGGCTTCAATCCCCTTAGAAATGTGTAAGAACAGTTGTAGAAAGAAGGGAACAAATAACAGTTCACAAAACCACAGTAGAATCCCTTCTCTTTTGTTCTTGCAAGACACTTTTACCGTGGAAAATTGAGCCATTTACACCACAGGAGTAATATAAAGCAAGCAGTGTCTACCACTTGAACAGATAGAACCTTGCATGAGTAAGAGACATGCCTTGTTTCTTCACCTTGCCCCTTTAACTCAGATTTTAGCCCACATTGTGGCAGACAGGTTGTGCAGTACATTGGAAAGCAAGGGCCAGCCTGTGTAGCAATATTTCCTACCATCACTGCTGCTAAGTCAGTTTCCATCAGATGAGGATGCCTGGACAGAAGAAGGAAGCCCTGTGAGTTTTCTCTCAGTAATAGTCAGAGCACTTTCTCTCTCCAAGGAGACCAGTTTCCCAGCTGGCATAAAGTCACTGACTTCGCTGGAGCTCACCCAATGTAACACAGATGAGGAGCTGGGCCAAAATAGAGTCACAAACATCCAGATGAATAAATACTTTAAAATGTTTATACCTAAGGGAGAGAAACTGAGGAGAGAGAGGATTAGCTGTGCTCCAGGCACTGAATGTGTGGATAAGTGAGAGTCACTATTAGGCATCCATCCATACCTTTCAGGCTGTGAATAGGGCGTCTCTCACCTCTGGGTTTTCTTCTCTCTTTTCTCCTCCCCCACCACAACATGTTTGGCATTTGGAAGTTTTGAAGTAATTTCCTCCTTTGGCCTCACCTGGGATCTTTGCTGTCCCAGAACCTCCTCCTGACCTCAGTGTTGTGTTTTCATTTAAAGTCGGGGATGTCTATAAATGTCAGCAGTACAGGGCAATTAGAACTTTGAAAAGGGCTGTAACATAAACCAGCATTATAGTGAAATGGATACTGCCTTAAGCTGCCTGAAATTCACTTGCTGTTGGAAAGACAATATCCTGCCATTCTCCCATGGTGGCCTTCAATTGAACACATTTGGCTGAAGGTTGACCCATTATTAGGATAAGTCTCTGCATGGCTTGAAACAATGAAGAAACACAGGGAGAGAGAAGCCAGCAAATTGGGCTGGTAGTTAGCCAGCTCTAAGCAGAAATGTGACACTGGATTAGGCCTTAATAGCTGTCTGTGGTGCTATCTGTGAAATCCAATGCTCTCCTTGTTTCCCTGCATTGCAGGCAGAAGCATGTGGTTAGATGCTGAACGAAATCCCCCCCTTCTTTTCTTCTTTTTTTTTTTTTTTTTTGTCTAATAGCCTTTAAAACATACCTTTTGTAACTCTAAAAATAAACATTCATTGCAATAGCAATTTGATTCCTTAGTAAGGTGCCTTTTTTTAATATGTCATCGCACTGTGTTAATTTATGATGCTTCTGGGTACCTCTGTCCTTGTCCCTCCAGTGCACGTGTGCTGCTTTCCCTGGCTGCTCCAAGTTGCTATATATAAACTCTAATTCTGCCTTAACATCAGGTCCATTAGAGCCGTTCAGACACCCTCAAAACCCAACATGTTCTCTCACCATGAAGGGGAAGGAGAAGAATTTTCTGCACAAAATATATTCTGAATTCATCAAAACTATGATGAATCATATCATTTTTTTCATGATGCAAACTAATGTAAAAGCAATATGGTAACACTCTCAGTAACTGGGAGTAGGTGTTCAAGTCAAGCAGGACAAAAAGACTAAAGCTCCAAAGGGATCTATTCAATGGACTTCCGAGCAAATACCTATATTTCTGCAGAGAGATTTCATGGAACCTGTCTCTCTGCTCCTAAGGCAACATTTCATGTTATTGCACTTTGTTATATACAAAAAGTTCATACATGCAGAATTTTGCCAACTTTCTGACAGGGAATTTTGAAAAGAGATTTCTCTGAATTATATATGTTTGGATTCATACACTGCATTTTTTCCTTCTTAAACCTAGTATGGAAACACAGAGCCATGAAACATGCCTGTGAATATAATCATGCTTTACTGCAACTCCTTGGAATTCAGTCAGTTCACTGATCCTGCCTACTAATAGATAGGAATGTTCTTTTATGGTACCTTGACTTTTCTCAAAGGTCCCATACTGCACATTCACCTCTACACACTGAATCACGATCAGATTGAGGTGTTCTGATGCAAAACCTTGAAGAGATTCCCAGCAGACTTTGGTTGAGATTGTGAAGGGTTTTGAAAGGATGCTCCAGCAAAATGGTAGGATTTCAGCAGAGCCACCACACCCAGCAGGGACTCTCTTGTGCTGGCTGCTGAGCATTGTGCTGTGCTGTCCCACAAGTGTCCTTGGCCTCATGCTGCGAGGATGTGCACACTGGAAAAAGCAGCTACATAGATAAGTTGTAAAGGCTGATTTCAGAGCACGTGTCTAAACTTCCTAGTCAGTACGATGCCATTTTAACATCTGTAATAAAACTGGTCCTCTACATGAGCTACACAAAGAGGTCACGGCCTGTAAAATTATCGGAGGTGTCAGGGGAAAACCAAAGTATGAGGTTGACACTGGAAAGAATGCGTAATTTACTACGCAGTGGTCAGTGCAAGTTCTTTTTCCAAGAAGAACTAACTCCCTAGAAGCAAATCTTTTTGGCTCCATAGGGTATAATATGGCTGTTCCAGCACATTTCTAGTCACCCTGAGATGTTTTGCAAACAGCATGGTGTGCAAGCTTTTTCTCTGACCTTAGCAGTCCTGTGATGAAACTTAAAGCATGCATGGTCTCAAGTAAATATGTTGCTTACACAGGAAACCTGCTTGCACAGCAAGCAGTATAGTGCTGTGTACCTCATCTCCACAAGGGTCGTCCACCTTTGGGAAACAGGCAGGAATGCAAACGGACTATTGAATTTGTCTAAAAATCTATGTTGTCAGCTGAAGAGAGAGAGGTATATGACATCCGGAATAGGAAGAGCTTAAAACAGGGGAATGAATACCTTTTCTTAATATATAATTTTTTTCCTAATATAGAGTATAAGTAAGCCTTTAGATATTTTTTATGTACTCCTGAAAGTTGTATAACCTACTCACTCCAATCTCTAGCCTCCACAATACCTGAGTTGTATTCCTCTGTGGAAGATATAACTCCTGGATTACATCTCACACTAACAGTTTTTAGTGATGCAGAAACACAGGAGCCATGCTATTATTGACTGCAAACTCTTTTTCAGCTGTTGATGCACAGCCATCCAAAAGTCCCATCTATGGCTCTATAAAGATCCACATCTCCCAAACTGTACAGACATTTATAGTTCACAGGTCTTTGTCAATGAGTCTCAGAGGCTGGACACCAAAAGCTGAATGATCCTCATGCTGTGAGTCATGCTCTGCAGGAAACATAACATTGCCAAATCCTACCCTGATGCTAGTTTTAGATGCAATTTTTTTCTGAACACGCTCAGCAGGACACCTGAAGAGAAGGATAGTTCCTGTGTGCAACAAAAGTAAAAGCATAGAGGAATAACTTCTTTTTATACAGGCTTGGGAGAACCTGATCCCAGCTGTGTATCAAAGCATGGGCCCATGGAGCCTGGATGTTCAGTTTAGTGTAGCTCCCAACTTCTACACACCACTGTAAGAGCTGCCAAATATCCTGCATGTCATAGGGTTTTCCTTACTATATGGTCAAATACTATGTCCAATATAAAACCAAAAACGACACTGGTTTCACCGCGTTTTTGCAGCAAACACTTTCCCAGGTCCCCAGAAGTTGGGATCCTGGAAGGAGACTACAGAGCATATACAGACTTTCTAAAGGGGACAAGTAATGCCATGCTGAACTTACCATGAACCTAACCAAATCACTCCCAGCTGCAGATAGGAAGCGGAACTGGTCCATGCCACTACCCCGCCTGCAGCTTCCAGGGTCTTCCTCTGATCCTGCCATACTTGCAGACCTGGCTGCCTCCCACAGGCATGTAGCCCTGTCGCCTTGTTTTCTGTAAGCCTTCTGTTTTTAACCTTGGAGTCAGATTTTTTCTCATAGTTTTATGTACATAGTAGCCGATGTTTACTTAACGGTATCTTCTGTTTTTCATTCCTTTTGTGATATGACCACTTTGATGAGCATCTTTCTTCTCCAGTGAGATGGAGAAGGAAGTGACATGCTCTCCAATCCCTTGTGGAATTGGAATGTGTATAAGAATAAAATAATGTCAATAAATCAACGTCATATCCTCTTTCTGCTGAACCTGGCAGGTGTAAGAGCGTCTTTATTGTGTCTCCACGGACACACAGCCCCTTTGACCCTCAGTGCTCAGTCCAGGTTTCTGTTGCTCTGGAGCACAGAGAGAAGCTCCTCAAAGGTCTTCACTATGAGCATTACAATCTCAGGGGCATCAGCTTGAAAGTCAGCACATTTTACCTGCTTCACTGCCTTTGGCCAGTGTCGGATAAGGACCAAAATTATTACTTAATATGAAGGACAGTTTTAACCCATAGAAATTAGTGCACCTCTGAGAAATACTCATTTACTGCTTTTCTTTGACTGTATTTATTTTCTTCATTGGGGTGAAGACATTCAACCACTGGGGTAAATTCTGAACTCAGTTATCGCAGTGTAACACTTGATTACTACTTCAGCAAAAAGTAGCCATTTGAGACTTACAAGGGCATCACTGAGAAGGGGATTTGACCACAATTTACAGTATTTCTCACAATACCAGCTGTACTTTAGCCGCAAAAACATCTCAGAGATGCTTGGATTTGTTTCAGTGGTAAATGAAAGCAGGTAACCCCTTTTTTAGAGATGATTGTGTGGGACAGCTTATTCCCCTTCCACGAGAAACCTTCCACAGGGCTCTAAACCATCTTCTGACTTGAGACTCTAATTCTAATCCTTCCTACATGACTTTAGACCACAGTGAGTACAAGCCAAGGCCAAATCTGTATATAGCAAGCCACAAGATTGTACAGCAGAACACCACCAGCTCGCAGGCCAAACGCAGAACAGAATGTGGGATGCCTATAGACCACCTGATTGCCTTCTGGAATGCCCAAGATGACAGGCAACAGAAAGGGCTGCAACTCGAGGGACTGTGTCAAGGAAGATGCTGAGACTACTTAGGTCATCTCAGGGGAATATTTACAAATGGTCTTAAGGAAAAGTGGGCTGAATTTCCTGGGAGATCAGCCTGGAGAAGAGAAGGTTCCAGGGAGGCCTTATGGCAGCCTGCTTGTTGCAGGGGTGTTGGACTAGATGACCTTTAAAAGCCCTTGCCAACCCAAACCAGTCTGTGATTTTATGATTCTGTGATATATCAACATAAAATGTTAGTCATCCTACCAAAAAATGTATACAGGCCTATTGTTATCTTGTGGTTAAAAATCACACAAACAGGGAAAATCACATCCATTTCAGTTATGATCTCATTTCTGTACATGCTGCATGGCCATCTCCTAAATACCGTGTTCCTAGCAGCTGACTCAATACACATGAAACAGAAGAATTATCACCAAGTTTACAGTCAAATTTGTCACACAGAGAAGTTACCTGATAGCTCTACATTTGTATTACTGAACCAGAGTACAAAAGACACGGGTCAATGTGTTTGTGGAAAAGTGTGCAAACAGTGGCATAAACCACTGATACTTTTATTTGAAGAAACTGAAATGTTATATTTGAATATGTTATGCAGAAACCAAATAAATACTCCAAATAAATTCTTGGCTTCTGTATTCTTAAACTGAAGAGTTTGCCTTGACCAAATCATGGATATTGTCTCTGGTACACTTTAAAAAGACAAAAAATGAAGGGAGATAATATACATACCTTAATCTGTTCTCTCAAAAGTCTGGCTGCTAATGCTCAAGAATGCAAGATAAAATGAGTGAAAGCCTACCTTGGGAACCTTGAGCAAATTCCTTGCGCACCACACTGGCACTTTATTGCATAATTAAATTTATTGCAAAGGTACTTTATCTTCATTACACATGACAACTTTACCTCTTTTTTGCCTTGCAATCTTCTGTTTAAGTCTTTAAATTCAGGTATTCTTGCTTCTCCAGACTTACGTGCACATGCAGTTCAAAAAAATTGCAGAAATAATTTATCTGGGAAGAGTATATTTTTGCCTTGCACCTCGTTCAGAGTTGTCAGATAGGCGCAGTTAATGCCATGTGTAGCAGTCTGGCCCACAGCTTACCTGTGTGGGTGCTGAACTCACTGTGTGCTGTACTGCTTCCCTCTCTGTGGTTACGTGACACCACTGACTGCAACATCATGAAACAAAATAGTTGCAATGTACTAGTACCAAACAGTCTTTAGCTATCACATACCAAGACAAACAGCACTGAACTGGAGAGCTGAACAATGACTTCTCTTGGAAATCACACTGTTCAAAGGCACCCAAGCTTGTGTCCTGGTTGATAAAGTGCAGCAGAAGTTGTAGGTCAGCTGCTCTTGGTGAGTGCAGAACTTAAACCGGGAAATGACAGAAGGAAATCAGCCTCTAGAATCCTGTTTGTGTCTTTAATGGGATGCCTGGAGAGGATGAAAGAGAACCAGAAGCCAGAAGATAGGAGGCGTGAGAGTACCTGGAAGAAGGGCAGGTGGAAGGAGGCTGCAGATAAGGAGTAGCCCAAGGCAGTGCTGCATGGAGGATAAAGCACAGGGGCATATCCCACACAGGAGAGAACACGCCCACTAGAGCTGTCCTGGGGACAGGAGGGGAAAGGGACACAGATGGGCAGAGAGGGGGATACAGATATCCAAGGGACATGATCAAGTGAAAGAGCAGCATAAAGCCATAGTCATTCTCTGAAATCTTTTTGGAGAGGACCTAGAATTGCAGACATCAGCTGAAGGGAGGAATCCAAATTCAGAGCAGAGCAGGAGAGGCAAAGCAACTGAAGAGTGGGTGTGAGGGGTGGAAAGGACAGAAGAGAAAGGAACTGGCACCTGTGTTTGGAGGAGATGAGAAAGGAGCCTGTGGAATAAAGTCTGTAATTGTGCTGGGGAAAAGGAAGGAGGTTTGATGGAGATCAGTGTAATGGCATCACGGTGATGAGCTGTGAGAAATGGTGATGGCAGAAGTGGACAAAGGGGTCACAAGCAGTAAATGGGAAGAGTTTATGGAAAAAGCTGAACCTGAAAACTCAGTGAGTTTTTGCAGAAAAACCTCATCATGTTAAGCCATCTGTGAGGAAGGTTGCTTATGTCCAACACAGGAAAAATATGGAAGAACAGTATCTCTCCTCTTTCTTGTGACAGCTGTTCCCTACTAATCCACCAAAGTTTTCTCATTTCACTCTTTTTCATCATGTAGGATATGTACATGCTACATATCCATATTACACGCTAACCTGACTTTCTCTGACAAAGGTTCCACATTTGAGCTTCAATAAATAGGTATAGCAGACCTCACAACCAGTTATTTTTTTCCCATGCTTTTTAATAAGTTTGCCTGGGATCTCATAGCCAAAAAAACCCCATGTTCCATGGTCTGGATACCTTATCACCTAGGTGGGATTTGAATGGGAGTTCTGGTTTCAGGACAGTCTTTACTCCAAACCATCACACCACATTTTTTGCAGTCCACAGTTCTGGACCAGATTTGAAGTCTGATTCTTAGTGGTGAGTATATCAGTTTGAACCAGACCTGGGATATTTTTGCATCTGCCTGACAGATTGTTCTGTTCCTCTCTTTTGTCAAAAGCAGCAGAGTGGACCACAGGGATCAGGAGTACTGTTTGCACTGCAACACAGCCCTCTGACTGCATAATTCCAGCTTGCTGAAATACTAAGGGCAGTTGCAGAGGTCTCAAGAAGAAAGGGACCCCTGAACTGCTTGTGTCCCACTTGTTGACCCTGTTACCGGTGCTTGTGCTCTGGGAGGAGAGATGGGTCACAGGCTGTGAAAATAAAAAAAAAAATGTGAAAACTGCTTGGACTGGATTCTTCTGCCCCATTTATGTCCCTTTCTGTCACATGGTGTTTGTGGGGGTCATGGTAGCAATGGGGATTGTGGCAGAGAGCAGGACCATTGCATTCCTTCTTCCACTGCCCCTAAAACATGCTAAAATACATTAATGGTTTATACCGTGGTCTCTGTGGTAAGATTAAAAATCATTGTATATTTAGAACTGTTATACCTGAGATGCTAATGGTTTCTATTTCAAAGCACATTAAAACCTAGAGCGGTGATGTTCGTGACAGCCTGGACCTCAGCAAGCTCATATTACATTTATAACTACAGCCTTTCTTTTGTTTCCTTTCTTGTATAGCATATGCATGACATTTTATTTTTATGTTACTGTTCAGGAAGTCTTTTAGTGAAGCCTCATGGCTAATTTTGGAGGACTGAAGACATCCAAACATTACGTACCCAACCACGCCAGCCACCTGCTACATTTACATGACAGAAGCAGGGAGGTGGTATCAGCCTGGATTTGATACTTGCCTTTTGTAACCAGCGTGTGAGAATCTGAAGGAACACCCACATGGCTCATGTGTGCATGACATGTCAGCAGCCTCTCCTGGGCACAAATGTCAGCTCTGTTTACCACTGTAGGTTCAAATGTTGATTATAATAGCATGGTTGGTATTGCTACCTCAGAGATGAACTCTGATCAAACCTTTTGTGGTTTCCAGTTGCAGCTGGTTTGTGTTTCCCTTCTCTTTCTCAAAGTCTTGGGAGGGGGCAGGTGTGGGATTTTCTACAATACCCACCAGTTATAATAACGTTTCTATGAGAGGGGAGACATTTATTGAAGTGCTACCACTGCAGCAGCAGGTATGTAAACAGAAACCCCAACATGCCAGGAGCTGCATGAGTAGCTGTCTCACAACAGTGCCTGTCCCCAGGGAGCTCTCAGACCAGCCATGCAAGAAAAAACTGGAGGAGAGACATAGGAAAAGTCCCTATGTAGGTCACTGGGAGAGACTGGATCTGGGGAAGGCAAATCCAGTTTCTCGGACCTTGAGTCACAGCACAAGTTTACTGTCACTGGCCAAAGCCAACCAGCCCCTCAATAACTCGAAGAAACTATTCTGTGGGAACACAAAAGAACCCCACTCTGCTTTAAGGCAATTAAACTCCCAAACTCTTTTAATTAATATTGTAGCCTAACTTCAAAATAAGATTGGTATCCTGAAATGACAAACTAAACTTGCTTGTCTTACAGCTACTGAAACAAAACATTTAGACTTTAGAAATGCCTACATCTTCCCTTCATCTTTTGAATGAAGCAAGTCTATCAGCTCATAGTTGCATTACAAAGCAGATAAATTTTTTATTTGTCAAAATGCATTTACTCACATTTACACATAGCCTTTCAGCTTCTGGACTGAAATAAATGAAATGAAACATTTTGTTTAACTTTTTAAAATGTATGGTATAGAATAAGAATCATAAAATGATAGAATGGTTTGAGTTGGAAGGGACTTTAAAGATCATCCGGCTCCCCGCTGTAGGAAAGGACACCTTGCACTAGACCTGTTTTCTCAGACCCCCCCATCCAACCTGGCCTTGAACACTTCCAGGGATGGGGCGCCCTTCTGTGGGCAGCCTGTTCCAGTGTCCCACCACCCTCATAATGATGAATTTCTTCCTAATATTCGAAGTAAATCTACCTTTTTTCAGTTTAAAGCCATTCTCCATTGTCCTATCACTATATGCCCTCCCTCTCCAGCTCTTGTGTAGGCCCCTAAAGGTACTGGGAGTCTGCTAAAAGGTCTCCCTGAGGCCTTCTCCTTCTCAGTTGAGCTGAACAACCTCAACTCTCTCAGCCTGTCCTCGCGGGAGAGGTGCTCCAGCCTGCTGGATCATCTTCATGGCCCTGCTCTGGACATGCTCCAACAGGCCCACATTCTTATGTTTGCATCTCCAGAGCTGGATAGAGCACTCCAGGTGGAGTCTCACAAGAGCAGAGAGCAAGAATAACTTTCCTCAAACTGCTGGTCACAAATCCTTTGATGCAGTCCAGTACAGCAACTTTTCCAATGCTGGTATTTTTTCTAGAGGGGAACTAATCCACATTAAATTACTGGAAATCAGCAGCAACAAGGATGTCAAAGCCCAGGAGGAGATAAAACAGTCAGTTAAGTCCATTTTGTGAGAATTATCTTTTAGTAATTGTCTTGGTTTGAAAGACAGGTGTTTGCCAAGGAAGGCAGGAGCTTCCCTTGGAATGGAAAACGTAAACCCCTGCCCTCTGAATTATTAAAATTTTGAAATTAAGGGGCTTTCAGGCAATTATATGAGAAATAAGAGTAACAGTTCTTTACTAGTATGTATGACAAAGCAATAACACAGAAACATTGGTTTAACCTGACAGTCAGGGTACAACCTGGCACGCTGCCGGGCAGGGTGGTGGTAGCAGTCTGGTCAGGTGACAGCTGCAGTTCTCTTTGAAGTGGTTCTGTTGAAGTGGTGATCCTGTAGAAAGGTCTGGTCTTCCTCGTTAAGTTCAGTGGTGGTTGTGTAGCTTTTGTCCTCTGGGAACCCATTAGATAAGGCCACTTGTGCCGTTCCATATCCCAGATTATATCCATGTGAAAATGCTTGCTCCTTCCCCCTGGGCGGAGCATCTCACAACAGGATGATGTAATTCTGTGAGTCATGTGGTGGGTCCTTGATAGCCCATTAAACAGAGATAGCTCCCGGAGGGAGTTATCAAGGATGAGTCATGGTAGGGGATAATGAACACTGTCCCACCTTCTTTAGCAGTTTGTGAAGATGATAATAGAATACATGCTTTTGGTTACATCTTACATTGTAACCTAGGACAGTAATTTAGCAATTTTAGATCTTTAGGCAATTTTATTTGTGTAAGAGTGTACTAGTTTGAAAGCAAAACAGTGAGAGTCAAAATCAGAACGACAATTTAATGGGAGAATTAAAAATAAATGCAATAGTACAGAAACACTGACAGAGTCAGAATACAACCTGACACCCTGTCGGGCAGGGGGGTGGTAGCAGTCTGATTAAATGGTGGCTGCAGTCCTCTGGGAGTGATGGATGTGGTTCTGTTGAAGCAGTGATCCTGTAGAAGGGTCTGGTCTTCCTTGGAAGATGCAGTAATGGTTATGTAGCTCTTGTCCTCTGGGAACACACCAGGTCATGGCTGCTTGTGGTGTCCCAAACCCCAGATTATATCCAGGTAGGAATGCTTGGTTCCTCCCCCTGGGTGGAGTATCTCACAATGGGATGATGTAATTCTGTCAGTCATGTGGTGGGTCCTTGACGGCCCATTAACAGAGATAGCTCCCGGAGGGAGTTGTCAGGGATGTACCAATCAAGGGATAAAGAACCCTGCCCCACCTGGTTTTAACAGATGATGATAGAATGCATACTTTTGGTTACATCTTACATTGTAACCTAAGACAAAGAGCAGAACAATGCAATAGACAACATTTTCCTTGGGGAAGGGGCACAGCTCCCATGTATAACATTCCCATGCATGGAAATGAGAACCCTGGTCTTAGCAGTGTTTTGGGAAGATACAATAAGGCACATAAACAGCTCCAAACCCTTTCAATTGGTTATATAGCATCCTCCTGTTTAAAGAGGGACCAGCTTATTTCAGGCAAAAAGCAAATAGAGAAGCATATGAAGAATAGGAGCTGCCAGATTTTCGGTAGGTCAGGCATTGACTGGGCTGTCAGCACACTTGTATATGGCTAAGGTAGGGTCTGAAGAGACCCAGGGATTGAGGATAGGAGAGGCTAGACTGTGAGGTGTGACTGGCTCGTGGGCAGTTAGAGGGGAACTCCCATAGGTCAAATGAGACTTTCAGTACAACTGTGTTATCCTGAGTCTGCTGGGATTTCTGAATCCTTTAGCAAGGGTGAAAAATACCTTGTCACAGGGGTTAAAACTGACATAGTCCAGTTTGGAAGTCAGCTCCCCATCTAGCCATATAGTGAAGCAATGTTTTCTCTTTCTATGTTCATAATATGTTATGTCTTGCCTGTGTGCTGTTCTTCAAGCTTTCCCTTCTCATGGGTTCCAGAAACAGCTGGTAGTTCTTATCTGCCTTAGTTAGAAGTAGATTTGGGAATGTAAGTGGTGAGGACCAGTTTTAGACAGTCCCCTTTGCAATATGCTCTGCGAGAGCCAATGCACCCCTGCAGTTCTGCAGCTGTCCTGCTCCCATGCTATGGGTTAGTGGGGAGAAGTGGGCAATGGCTTCCGGGAAAAACAGGGATGAGCACTGAGGTGCTGCTCGCATTCTGTGTCGCTGAGTGGGCTCCTGTGGGCCGTGGTGCACAGGGAGGGCTTCATAGGGCTGCTGTGGGACCTGGCTGGATTAAGGCAGTGTGGGTTTGGGTGTGAAGCAGAGTACCAGTTTCAAACCCAAGGCTTCATCTTATTCACTATCATCCTTCACTATCTTCATACCACATGCTCTGAACTGCCAAGAGCAACCCCAAATATCTCTGCTCTCCCTCTCCTGCTTGATAATGTTGATAATCCAGTCAACCTCTTCCAGAAATGAGTGTGTCATCAGCCAGATGAAGCTTTCACCCAGGCTGTCTGGCTAGGCGGCAGCCTGCTCTGGGAGCAGTGTGGCTCCTGCTGTGCATGGGCTCGGGGTTTCACTGTGTGAGCTGTTCATCTGGATCCTGTTCATCTTCCCTGCAAATAAGGGAATCTGAGGAGTTTGTCTCTGATTTCTCCAGTGACACCAAGTTATGTAAACACTCTTGCTGCCGTTAACAGCTCGCCATTTTTGCTGTTTGAAACATAATCAGTTTGTATAACAATATGGACTGATTTGGGTATCCAGTCCAACACGCCCTGATTGCCTGCTGTCTAAACATTTTATTGCTGTAAATTTATGGGCACTCTGCTGGCCTCTTCGAAAGACCTCTCAGAATCACAGCAGTTTATAACGATACCACAATGCAATTCAGCATTTCCAAGAATTACTTTTGTTTTCTTTAGAATGGAAACAGCTTTTTTTTTAAAGAGTGGGGTTTTTTCTGTTTCTGACCAAACAGAAATATTTCTAGTTGTTGTACTTTAAAATAAGCATTCTCTCTTTTGTTTTGTTTTGTTTTGTTTTAATTTGTTTTGTTTCCCCTAAGTGTTGGCCTGACCCTCTGACTTCAGCAGGAGCCTGGGAAGGGTGTCTCAGTACCTTGTTGGAAAGACTGCAAGCATCCTGCTCAGAGCTACACGACTGCCCAGCCAGGTTCTGCCACCGTGCCTCAGAACCCAGCCACAGACACTGGGGACTGTATGCCTTGGCAAACCTGAGCACAGAGGAAACTATCAAACATTCAGAGCAATTGTTGACAATTTCCAGTCACCACTAATTGCTTGGGGCTTTCTTGGACCTCTGCCACATCTATACCTTTGTGTCCTTAATCACTATGCACCCTTTGGATATTATGTCACACCTGGGACGTAAGATAATTTATCACTTGCAGACGGATTAGCATCACAGCTCGCTTAGATAAATTTTACTTTAGCCTCAGTCCCAAAGGCCCTTCTTTTATAGCACAGTTTTATCCATTAAAATTATGACTTCCAAAATTCTGTTGTGTTTTATGGCTTCCATGAGATATTTATGACTGTTACTGTTTAAGTGGACATTTCTAGAGATTTACTGCAGAAATAATTCAGGCAAATAGCTCAGAAGAGGTACTGCCAATAGCATACAGTTTAGGTTTGGTGTTGTTTAAAGACATGCTGTTTTCAGTGTGCATGTAAGTATGGAGTCTTAATGTATAATACTGAAACGCCCACTGAATATGTATTCAAAAAGCCCTCTCCATATGGACTAGTTCTAGACAAAATCCAAACACTGACTTTTAATCTTCCAAACTCCCTCCTTCCCCAAAGCTGTTCATATTCTTTGCTTTTCTGCAAAGTGTGAGATGAAAGCAAAGGCCAATTAAAAAGAACTTGTAGAGTCAGGCACTTCCACCGGCTCCGTGAGGGGGGACATATGAGAGGTGTTTCTCTTTTCCTAGTTACTTAGTTTGGTCCTAATTGGGGTAATGCTATGGGTGGCCGGGGGCCCGAAGGACAGAGCTCAGGTTGCAGTTTGACAGAGCCAGTGAAGGCTTAACTCACTGCCAGGGGAAAGTTGATCTCTGCCCCTTTGATCCTTTTAGGACTAGAACTGGTCCTCTGTATTATACTGTGGAAAGCCTGAGGATTAGAAAAGAAGCCTCCATGGCTTACAGCTCGTCTCTGTGAGAAGTGGCTGATGCCGTCAGGCAACTCCACAATGCACTTCCTAGCCTTTTTCTCCTTGAGGTGGGTGTGAAGCCTTTTACAGCACTGCAGCACAATAGCAGGAAGCACTCTTGTTGTCGTGCCAGCTTCCACGCTTCCTGTGTGCCTCTATTTTATAACCTTCAGCATCCTGATGCCTTGGTGAATCTGTTCTGCTGGGCAGCTGAGGGGAACCCCACAGAAGGTCTCCGAACGCCTCGCTGGTAATGATGTCCCAGGTGACACAGGTGCTGGGCTCAATGGCACACACAGCAGCAAGAGGTATTTCACAAAGTGCCTCACTCCCACAGATTTTAGGTAAAAATAACACTTATCCAACTAGGCTTGCAACGCATACTTTGAATTAGAAATCAGATTCCTAAATACTTCTGAAATTTGACACAAATTACTCTTCAAAACATGCGTCCTCAATAATTTTTCACTAATTAAGTTCATGTAATTCAAGACAAAGGACCAAATTACTCCCAGCAGCATCACAATATTTGCCCAATGAGTCAACTTGTATGTGTGAAAGGCATGAATATGGCCCTCACAAATGCTTAAAGTAACTGATTCCAAGAGGATTTATCTGTTTGCAGGAGCAAATTCTTAAGAGGTGACAGGAGAAAGACAGCCAAGTTTAACTGTCAGTTAAAGGTAGCCTGTCTTCATCTGCCTGAAGGAGAGACAAGTGTACCTGTGGGAAGATATCCCGACTGCACATGGCATCAGCTGCAACTTACTAATGGCTTGCTTTGGTCCTAGCATCCCTGGCTCTGTCAAGGAACTGCAGAGTTGCTGCAGAAAGAGAAGAGGTTTAAATTAAAATAATGTGATTTAAGACTGACATGGCTCTTGGACTGACCTTTCCACACGGCAAATTTCGTCCTTCGAGTTTCTTTCCTCCCCTTTCCTCCCCTCTCTGCCCCCAAATATGCTCTTTTCCCCTTCACTGCTCTCTCCTGCTGAACTCACTCTATAGAGTTTTGTAACAGAACTGAAAAAACAAGAAACAGACACGCTATTGTATGGTCAAGCTCATGCAGGACTCTAAAACTAATCTTTGTTCTGGCAAATCTCATGCAGCATTGACTGCTTTGCTGGCTACTTCATTCATCATATGGAAAATGCATTTTAGTGACTACCAATTACAAGAGCCAAACAGTGGCTTTGTCAGTATTACATGGTAACCATTACCTTTGTAATTGCACAGTGACTGATGTTCAGTATGATGTAATGACAGGTTAAATAAATGCATACTAATTTGTCCTGCTAAAAGAAAGGAACGCCAGCATGTTAACACAATTGCAAGTTATTTTATATGATTATACATGAAGTAAAGGTATACATTTATCATAAAAGTCGTGTGTAGCTGCTATGTTTCAACTTCTAAAAATTCTTTTTCACCTTTAGAATGTTTAGAGATGTATAATCTCTCTGCACCCTTGTTAACAGTGTTTGTAGAAGAAACATTTCAAAATGTGTGGTGTTGGGGTTGTTATAAGACTTCAAATGGGTTCTTTCTTTCTTTGGTAAAATGTTATCTTAGAAATTTTCCTTTATTTATTGAAAACTTAGTTATGAAATATAGCTTTATAACTACTTAAAGCAATACAGGCCTAAATTTTGGATAGTATATGTTGCCATGTGTTAAAAAAAATACTAGAAAATTAGTGTGAGGTCAGTTATTTACAAAAACATACCTCATATATTTAAAGAAAAATTTCTGACAGGACATCTTGATGTGAAAAATGTCAGTGAAACATAATTGGGGGGCTGGAAATTAATCTAAGTGAAGTTTCATGTATGGAGAAATAAAAGTAAAATTAATGGCACAAAATGAAAAAAATAATTACCACAGTTGGGAGTAAAACCTGGAGATTTTTAGTTCTGTGCAGAGAGCAGCAACTCAGGACCCCAAATGAAGAGCATGGGAGTACCGTTACCCTGAGCCAGAAAGACCCAGCAGTCACAAAACAGATTCCTTCTGTAGCCATATTTCAGTTTGGATATTTGAGTTAGTTTTCCTCTCAGGTCGTCAAAAGCCCTGATTTCCCAGCTCGCCAACCTGTGGATAGGACTGCCTCTACCACAGCAGGAAAGGCAGAAAATGGCAGGAAAGGTCAGGGTTACTGTTGTCTTTCTTTGGATTTGGCAGGTCCAGAGGAAAAGAAGGAAATTGAGCAATTGGAAACTTTTGTGCCAGGAAAATGCTTGCCTGAAATTTTTTAGATCCTTTCCCCAAACAATCTCTTACCTCTTTCCTGCATTTTAAATTCACCCTCCGAATCTTCCTCTTCTCTCTAAAATTGATGTGTCTTTCCTCCTGGTCTCCAGTCTATGTCTCTCCTCAGTGTTTTAACATTTCATGCTCTTACTATAGGATGTCTTCTCTTTCTTTGATATAGCCTGGTCTTGCTTTGCAATTCACAGACCTTTCATGCTACCAACAAGTTCTGGGACAAGTAAAAGTTTATAGAGGAAAAAGATTACTTTTCACTATGTGAGACAATTCACAGTCATCTAGAGCTGTAATTTAGCTTTTAAGTTCAATATGTAAATCTTCTGTGGAAATGTTCTTCCAGGCAAATGCAGGGATATCCGGGAGTGTTTCTGCTGTTTGTGATAATAATTCCAATAGCAATTTTGTAATACAGAGGACAAGGAAGGGGAGAGACAAGATGCTTTCAAAACCTGTATGATAGCCTTAAAGGTAAGGTTTTGACTAAATATAATTCCTACACACACAGACAGAGAGTGACTCAGGCCTTGAGAATAGTTGGAAGACTTTCCCCTTTGGGTGGAAGTCAGCAATATTCCCATTTTGTTGGAAGGGATGCCCGAACTGAGAAGTTATATTCCTGTCGTAGCCTTATCTTCTTATGGCACAGAGGTCGGCGTTATCATTTCAGGCTGGATATGCAAAAATGAGGAGGTTAAATGTTATTTTATGCCAAATTAAGGAACAGAAGTCATAGAAAAAAATGCAAAAGCGTTCTGGCTGTGTTTCTTGTCTGCATGGCAAGAGGCCAAACACAGTGAAGCTAAATGCTTTGGAAGGTGCCAAAATGCTCCTGTTGCACAGAAGGGCTTGTGGTGTGAGGCATCCAAGTACATCTGCAGGACAAGGTGTGAGAAAGCTGCATCCATCAGGCTGGTCTGTGAAGGAGTAGCTCCAGTGGGATCAACCTTCTGGTACCACCTCTGCTGCTACTGTGATACAGAAAAGCTGGCTTCACACAGAAGCATAAGAAGTAGCAGTGACCATGATAGAAATGTCACAGGAGCAGTGAGGGAACAGAGCCAAGGAGGCAGAGGACCAAGGAGGAGAAGCTGCTCCTGTAAAGTGGGTGTCATGTCATCACCCTGGGGTTTCTATTCCTAATTCCTTACACTAATTTCTTAAAATTAGAAAATTAGACAATTAGACAATTACTCTGCCCTGTCATACTGGGTACAGAAATACTGTTTTGCACATCTTTATGAAGACTCATGGACTTTGGGAATTTTGTCAATTACATACATTCTCTCAGCTATCTTGGACTAAAACACAAAGGAAGCAGTAAAATGTAATGACCTCTGGAGGATATAGCCTTTTTCTGATTCATAATGCACAGGAAGATTATGTTCTTATGCAGAAGGAATCAGCTGCTTCTTCTTTCCAAACATGCACTAGATGTTAGAAGCTGTGAGAAACTTAGAGAATCTAGGTTTCAGTTACAGAGCAGCAGTATTATATGAGCAATCTTAACTTGTCTTGTTTGCTAAGACTTCAGAACTGACTGCACAGTACCTTCCATACGTGAATGTAGTAATTATTAACGTATCATTACATCATAAGTATGTGATTGATCTGTCCTCCAAGCTGGGAGTCCAATTTAGTGAAATTATACTGTTACCGGGGAGGAGCAATTGCTAGATTGACACATAATCTTAACAAATTCTGCTAGCTCTGTAAGGTTGCATAATTGTATCCAGTTATTCAGCAATACTTTTTTCTCTAACTTCAGGTTACTGTCATGCAATTATGATATAATTACATGGTTATTTCACCTTATAAAAGAAAGTAAACCACAAAGGTTCTGAGCTTGCTTCACAGGCCCTGTTTAGCTTCAAGCAGAAGAATAACCTTAGACAAAGTCACTGTGGCTTTCCTTGGACTTGATGCTAAACAGGGCTGGGGCAAAACAATCTGCAATGTGCCAAATTTCTAAACTGCCTTTGAGTCTAAACACAAAAATTCAGTCTCATTTTGGAGTTTTAGCTTATTTAAATGCATTGATCTCCATATGCAGATGTGAGCACTATTTGGTCCATTTCCAATTACAAAAAACAGGGGGAAAAGAGATGAGAAAAGACCAACAGTAGAAAGTGCATAGTTTTGACTATCCACGTATATGTATGGGTGCATTTCTAATTTTAACTAGACTTCTACTTAAATTCCTTCATCTTTGAAATAAAATCTGTTTAAATTACAGAGGGAAAGCATCCCAAAACTTGCTACTGGCTCTGTGAGTGCTGCAAGTGCCATTTTCCAGGAAGTGTACCATGCCTGAAGCTGCTCAGAGACCACACATGCTCCTGGTGCTGCAAGGTGTTTTGGGCTTCAGTAATGGGTGTGTTGGGCTCCACAGTTCCTTCAAAAAACTTTTACTTTGTCTGCAAGGAATTGAAGCAAGTGTTTTTTGTTATGTACGGGCTGGTGTAGCAGTAGAATTTGGGGCCCCCTCTCTGTCCCTGGAGTAGAGAAGGCACAGGCAGCTGCATGCCCAGCTATCTCCCACTGCCTACCAGTGATGGGAGGGTTTTCCCTCTGCAGAGCTGGGAGGTAATTCTCCCTCCATGCTAGATCAGGCCTGGGCAGCACGTTGTGTTAAATTACACTTGTATTGTTTTGTTATACAGTATGAACTACTGCTTGGGGAGACTGGAGTGAGAGCACCGGCAGTCTTTGCTCTGGCGTACTGGTGTGCGTGGGGGCTGGAGATGTTTTTGGCCAAAAAAGGCAGAATGTTATTTCTCGGGTCCCTCTTCCTGTCACCTCTTCCATTTGCAGCAGCCACAGAAGCAGATAGCTGGAGGTGTGCTCTTCTAACACAAGAAAATCTCCACAGGCAATGGTTGCCCTTGCTACATCAACTTCACCCTCTTCTGCTGGAAGAGCTAGAGCCATCAAAGGTCATTTTTCAAAGGCTGAAACGTCCAGAACATACCAAAACATTTTAGACCTGGCACATGGGTGCTGCAGGACTCCAGACTGCTAATTGCTTGTGACCAAAGTAAGGATGAATTGGTAAGTAAATAAGTAAATAAACACTGAATGGGGTACAAGAATGCAAAGTCAGGCTGTCCTAGCTGTATGTGTGGGGAAGTAGTGCAAATACCTGAGAAGTATGAAATAATAACAAAAAAGACTTTTTTACATATGTATGTGACAATGAGTGATGAGATTTTGTCTATATATTAGCTCTTACAGTAGCATTCAGTTGCTCTATTTCAAAGGAAGCTGCAATCTCTTATTTTTCTTTAAATCATGTATGTGCATATTTTGAATTACTATAATTTTTAAAGGATTGAAAGCTTAAATGCCTTTATCAAACATTAAGGCGGCAGAGCTGGCTTTTAAACTCTTCATATTTTCAGGAAATCACATTTGAAAATGGTATATATAGTGTATAATACTTTAAAAAATGAATGTTTTTTAAAATAAACATTTTGAAAACGATTGCTTACTCAATTCACTGTTCTGTCATTTAAAAAGTCATAAACGTACCAGTTGATCGCAATCCTCAGGCCTGCAGCTCTTTTTGGCAACATTTGAAATAAATAGAAGGGGTTTTATTTTGTCTTCAGGTTTGCCTATGCAACTCCCCTTGATTGCAAGACTTGTATATGCATATTGTTTGTTTTTTTCATGTGAATTAAATCTTTTGTATGAAATGTCTTCACAAGACAGGTTTCCCTCTTTTCCCTTCAATGTTACAGCTTGGTTTTGGCCTTGAAATATGATAATGGTGTAAAGTATAGAAGCAGAAAGCACAGTCCAATGTCAAAACAGGCCCAACCTCATAAATGTATGGGTAATGCAACTTTGTTATTTAAAAATATCTGGTTGAACCAAATTCTCACAGGTAAGTTACATCTATGGAGAGTAAAGATAAGAATTGAGAAGCAGGCAAAGGCCAAGAGTAGGAAGAGCAGAGTAGAACAAGAAGACACTTGAAGGGCATCCCAGGTAAGACACTGTCATGATGTGAACAACAGATGAATCTTGTCCCTCCCGTCACTGAAGGAAACAAGTCCTTTCTCAGCTGCACATGGTGTCCTCAAATTTTGCCATTGGGCGGTGTCCCATAGTCTTTCAAGCTACTTATCACAGAATCATAGAAACATTAGAGTTGGAAAAAACCTTTGAGATCAAGTCCAGCCATCCAGCTAACACTGCCAGGTCCACCACTAAGCACCACATCTACTCATCTCTTTCTTTGAGGTGACAATCAACTTTGCTTTCTTGGGCCGTGCATAGACACCTCCCTTTAGATCCATGACTATCAGAATAAGTGGCACTGTCAAACTGGCTTGAGGGAATTCTGTTCCCTGGTATTTTATTTTTTTTTTATCATTAATGTTATGTTTCATTGAGATTTCACTTTTGAAATCAGGAAATATTAATCTATAAATGATGTCCAGTAGAACAACACTCAGATTTGAGGCTCTTGTAAAAATGGGGGGTTTGCCTTTTGGATTCACATGAAACATTAAAAAATCTTTTAGCAAGAAGAAACAAGATGGAAGTAATGACTTTTGCTTTTATTTTCTGAGCTCTGAAGTTTTGGAAATAAAATTCTATTTATGATAAAGAATTATTCTCAAGATAATTGTGGTTCACAGGAGGAATTTAAATTTGCTGTCTGTACGCTGTTGTCTTGATACAGTCTCCAGAGGCTGAATGTGTGGGCAGATGCAAGTATAGCAAGTGACCTAAAGAAAACTCTCTCCCAGCTGCTCTGAAGAAACAACTTCTGACAGGCCAAAACCAGTCCATGGCATTTAAAGCCATCACGGAGTGGGGGTTTATGCTTCTTGCTCATGACATTTCTGTGCCAGCGGTCCCAGCTGGAAGATTTGAAAAAAATAAGGGGCGCTCCTTCCCAGGATACTCGGGTGAGCTTTCCTTGCTACAGGATATTATGGATGGTAACAGCTTACCAGTCCAGAGACACAGCTATGGAAGAGAAGTTCCACAATGACTCAATGTCATGAAAAGCAAACAGATTATTTCTATATTCTCTCAGGAAGTCCCTCCACCACAAGTTACTGAAGGCCCTGAGAACACTCCAGGGAAGTATTTCTGGCGCTTTATGTCATTACATTCTACCATCATTCTTGACAGGATGCTGGTTTGGATGAACCTTTGGCTCAGTATGGCCATTCTCAGGTTCTTATGTCCTTGCATTCACCATAAGCACTTCCAGAGAGTCCCTGGCGGGGTTTGTTAAAACTATTACCAATTTTGAAAAAACTATTAATACAAACCCACTTTGTATCTAGTTTAGACTTGAAAGAACTGGCCACGTTCAGGAAAAATTCTGAAATACCAGTTTGAATGGAATATGTAAGTGACATTTCCTGACTCAGTTTTAAAATTAAATGCATATGCTGTTAAAGTGTCCCTTTAAAATGTACTTTGTTTCACAGATTTCAGCAGATAGGACTATTCAAAACAGAAAACTGTTGGGAAAGAAAGCACCAAAACAGTCCAGAAAGACCAAAAGTGGCTTGTGGGCTTTAATAAGTACAGCCCCTCTCTCCCAAGGGAACATGTCGCTCTGGTCTTTCTTGCTTGAGAAAACCTCAAGCAGTATTTTATATGTTAGGGCAGTATTTCAAAGCAACCTATCTTTTCTCCTGACATCTTGAACTTAAAAATAAATGGGAGTTCACGACCATTTTTTTTCTAGCAACAGCAGTTGATGTGAATAGTTTAGAACAACACTGAAGACTTCCACCAAAATTGGAGAAGAGCAAAGAACATGCAGAGATCAGTATGATATGTTGGTTTTAATTGACTGGTTAGAGCTGACTAGGATCATAAAGACAAGTAATTTTATTAGATGTCATCATTCTGCTGTGATCCTCACTTCAGACTGAAATCAGTCTGTTCAATCCCCAAGTGATGATGTCTCTTCTTTATCACGTTAGTGGCAATAGGAAGCACGAAGTTCTCTGACATTTCTTCTGTATGTTAGAGAAATTGTTCCCCACCTTTTGTGTTTGCCTTTCACAGACAAATTTTTTCACTTCTTTTTTCAGATTTTGCTCAGAGTCATTGAAAGTGAGTGGCTTCTCCACCACCATCACCCTCTGCTCCTGCCTCCTGCTACATTAAATCAAAGTGCATAAAACAGTACAGAAATTTTCTCCAAGGTCTGTGATCTTCAGTGCTACCCAGAAGGAGAGAGGAGTGAGGATGACGGCTGGAAGGAGAAAGCATGAGGTGGGATAAAGTCAAATGCCACACTGGAGCCCAAAAGGAACTGTAAAATTGTGGTCATTTAAAAGTGCAAATCTGGTTTACTTCTCAAGTATTAAAAACAGACATTGTCTTTGGCAGCAGTTTGGAGAAATGTGTCTTAGCAAATTTCCTGACTGAGCCAAAGAATTATTCAACATTACTTAAAGACTTGAAGCTATGGTCTAAATAGTAATTAGCATACTTTTTGTTGGCATTGATGCTTTCCACTGAAAAAAGTAGATATAACAGTAAATGTGAAACTGATAAAAATTATTTCTCTTCATCAGTCCTGAAAGTCATTTGGGGATTGTTTTTTTTGCCATCATGTCATTTGCTCTTCAGAGTTCTATTAACATTACTCATCCAAATACAGAAGGACAAAACTAGGCAGAGATGCAGGAGTTTGCAGCATGGTTGGCATGGCAGAAAGCCATTGAGATCAAATGGTGATCCATAAAGGATGTTCTGTAATCCCAAGGAGACGTGCGCTGGTGGAAGCAATGAACCACACGGATGTTTTTAGTGATGGCGATGGCTGGCATTCAGAGTATTTAGCATTTGGCAGTGATGAGCAGCCAGCCCAGGCAGCGGAGAAATTTGGAACCATTTGAGATCTCTTCAGAGCTAACAATTCTGTTCCTTTGTTATGAAGTTGACAATCTGGAATTCATGGCTTGCCTGGCGATCAGCTGCCCTAAAGAAGGGAAATGAATCAGCCTCTTTCTGTGATGCAGTATTTTCTTACGTCATGTATGGTCTGTCCTCTGGCACTTTGTTTCAGACAGTGCTTTGGCCTAACATTTATCTTCTCAAATCCATGCCACAACTCAGACAGAAGTCTTAGGAACCTTACCCCAAAACTCTGGGGGTAAAAAACCCCCC